>PVIU01000766.1:0-19737 GCA_004026605.1 Ondatra zibethicus | reverse complement strand
GAGTTCACTTTCTGTTGTGTGTCGCCCGCTGGGCACTGAGTTCATTTTCTGTTGTGTGTCGCCCGCTGGGCACTGAGTTCACTTTCTGTTGTGTGTCGCCCGCTGGGTGGGCACGCAGCCTGCCCTTGAGAGTAGTTTGTTTCCCCCTTGAGACTCCCTTGGAGAAAAGTGAATTTTCATTTTCAAGTGATTATCAATTATAGATGGCTCTGGGTTAGGGACATGTGTCCCCATCTTTCAGTTCTAAGAACGCATCTGCTGAAGATCCATGCAGGTCCTGTCCATGCTGCCTCGGTGTGTGTCTGTCCTGTTGTGTTCTAATTAGAGGGCCTTGTTTCCTTGGACTGCTCCATCCCCTCTGGTTCTTACAACTCTTTCTGTCTCCTCTTTCTCAGCATTCTCTGAGTCCTGAGGGGAAAAATTTGATAGAAACATCCTGTTTAGGGCTTTCTTCCAAGGTCTCTCTCTCTGCATAGTGTCTGACTGTGGGTCAGTATTTCTTCCCATCTGCTGCAGGAGGAAGCTTCTCTGATGATGGCTGAGCAGGCACTGATCTATGAGTATAGCATACTGTCAGGATGGCAAATTTCAAGCTATTCTGGGATATACAAAGCCAGCCCAGGCAACCTTGAAAAACCCTGTCTTTAAAAAGTAAATGAAATTATAAAGAAAAATACCTAAGAAATTTGTTTTCAATGTATAGAATCTTTTAAAGAAAAATATAGCCCATTGGGGTGGAGAGATGGCTGAGAAGTTAGGAGCACTGACTTCTCTTCCAAAGGATATGGGTTTGATTCCAAACACACACATGATGGCACACAACCATTGGTGACTCCAGTTATGAGTGATACAATTCCTCTTCTGTCCTCCATGAGCCCCAGACAAAACACTATGTATATGTATATATAAAATGTTAGAAGATGGCAGATTATTAAAATGAATAAATTAAAAGGCAGACAAATAGAAGACCTATTATTTTGCTAAATTGAAATATCAGCACTATATATAAAGGCCCAAAAATGAATTTGAACATGGAATACAATTTTAATTAAGTGACAGAACCTTCCTTTGAAACTTAATATAAATCAGAACTTTATCCCCAGAACAAATGAGGAGAAGATACTTTCAGAAAGACAAACGATGGGAGGTAGAGAAATCCCTGCCTCATCCTATGCCAGTTAGGATACAAGTTTGTTTCAAGCAACAGTGTATCATTGGGGCAGGAACTGACATGAAATCCGGAGTGTAATTACTGCACAGAACCAGATCAATTGATTGGCGACTTAAAGTTCAAGGGCAGTAAATCAAGGGCAGTTTGAAGAAACTAAACAGCATAAAACCACAAAATGTTTTTTGAAGGAAATTAAAGAATATCTATTTAAATAGGAAGATTTCCTATGTTTGTGACTGGAATGATACTAATACCAACACTCTCCAAATTTATCTAAAGAGTCACAGCAGTCTCTACCAGAAATTGGCAAGCTGAATCCAATCTATAATCTGTGTGGACCTAAAAATAATCAACAATATCCAAAACAAGTCTTCTGAAATAGAGTAAGTCAGAGGGTCCACACTTCTGATGGCAAAACTTTCTACAGCACAGGGCTGTCCTACCACGGGACAAACTATATCTCTGGAACAGAACGGAATCCAGAACTTGTAGTAAGGAGGCCGCTAGTTTGTTCCCGGCCACTTAGCCCCAAAATAATCACACAGAAACTATATTATTTAAATCACTGCTTGGCTCATTGGTTCTAGCTTCTTATTGGCTAATTCTTACATCTTAATTTAACCCATTTCTATTAATCTGTGTATCACCACATGGCTGTGGCTTACCAGTTAAGGTTCCAGCATCTGTCTCTGGCGGCTACATGGTTTCTCCCTGACTCTGCCTTCCTTTTCCCAACATTCAGTTTAGTTTTCCCTGCCTACCTAAGTTCTGCCCTATCAAACAGGTCAAGGCAGTTTCTTTATTAACCAATGGTATTCACAGCATACAGAGGGGAATCCCACATAAAGAACTAAAGCATTTGAATCTTGGTCAGATTGACAAAACCACCCATTGAAAAAAGGAATATTATTCTGTGATGATTAGTCTCAGTTGCCAACATGCTGGGCTTAAGAAAGGCCCCCGGCACTTGAGGGTGTATCTATGATAAAATTTCCAGAGAGTAATTGGAGGGGTGAGGCTTCTCCTGAATGTGTGCAGCTTCCTCTTGTGGGCTGGGGTCCCAGAATGGGTGCAAAAAGAAAAGGGAGAAAGCCAGCTTAGATCAGGCATCCTCCCTGATTCCTGATCCTCTGAGAGCTGGCCCCGTTCCTGCTGCCACTGCTGCTTACTCTTGACACCTGCCGTCCCTAGCCAGAAGGATGGCATCCCCTGGACCATGAGGCAAAATAATTCTTTCCGCCCTTGGGTTGTTTCCTGTCAGCAGCTGATCTCAGCGATCACCACGGGAAATGACACCCTTTTAACAAATGCAGCCACAGAAAAGCATGAAGTCATGCTCCCTGCTTACAGGGGGTACAGACACCATGAAATCCATCAAAGACATTTAGGAGCCAACAATGTAAAATGTTTAGAAGAAAAAAGTAGACATCATTCCTTACACTGTAGGAAATGGTATTTTACATAGAACACCAAATAAATAGATGAAACAAAAATGAATAACTTGAATAAATGGATATTTCTTTTCTTTTCTTTTCTTTTTTTTTTTTTGGTTTTTCGAGACAGGATTTCTCTGTAGCTTTGGAGCCTGCCCTGGAAATAGCTCTTGTAGACCAGGCTGGCCTCAAACTCAGAGAGATCCTCCTCCCTCTGCCTCCCGAGTGCTGGGATTAAAGACATATACCACCACCCGGCTAAATAGACATTTCTTAATTAAAGCTAACAAATGGCCAAGGAGGATATCAAAAGATGCTCATAATTAGTTATGAAAGAAATTAAAAGTCAAACCACAATCAGATAGCCCTTTGCAGCCATTAGTTTAATAAGAAAATGCAGAACTGAAGCCTACAGGACTGCAGGCTCTTAAGGGGTTAAACATGGACTTGGGAATGTTCCAGCAATTCTATTGCTAGGTGTGTATCCTCGAGCAGTGCAAACACCATACAAACTCTTACCGATAGAGGTGCCGGCCTAATTACTCATAATCACCAAGCAGTAGAAACAGCACAGGCAACAGCAGCACAACCACCAACCTGACAAAGCAAGCGCCAGCGGGCCTGAGCTGTGGCATGCTAGTACGACGAATGTCACTAAAAAGAACGTGGGACTGGCACGTTCGACCCCATACCAGACCTTGAGCGTCTCCAATAAAGGAAGACAGACACGGGACTCCACTCTTGAGTGTACAGTGGGTAAATGTGTCAGACCAGAGGCAGCTTTGTGGCTGCCTAGGCCTGCAAGGGGGGGAAGGACCGCTGAGGGCTATTGGGTTTCTGTGAGGGATGATGATAATGGTCCAAACTTGACTGGGGTGTGGCAAGTCTGAAAGCCGTTACAATGTGCGTTTGAAACAGTTGATAATTCTATGGCACGTGAATTAAAGCCCAATAAAGTATTGCTATAGCATAAAAAGACTGCGTGAGAGATATTGGCTAAGTAAGAAAAATAAGGAAAATCAAAAAATTCTGACCTGACCGGAGAGCTCGTTGTAACAGTAATAAAAATATAACAGACTTTTCCATGCATGATATAATTATGAGGAAAATGTAATGGGCATTACAGCTGTTCAAAAATTCAAGGGCTGCAAATCAAGCTTGAGTTGTTTCTCCTGTAGCTACACTTGCCTTAGCATAGGTGCCTCCATCTTTGCTCAGAGCAAATAAAAAACAAAACACATGGGCTTCACTATTTGTTCTAAATATAGCTGTTTCCATACTTAAGCTTAATCAATGCAGAGTTTATCCCGTCCTTCGCCCTTCATCCTGAGGTGGTCTGAGTTTCAGGGGATGAATGGTGGGAAGAGGGTAGGTCTGTCTGCAGGGCTATCGTCACACTCCTCCGCCTCAGTCCAGATCTCAGTACCTACGGTGTGCCTGAGTCTGCAGGGTGCGTGAAACACTGCACTGTGCTTCTCTTCTAGTGTCCCGGACGCTGCATGGGTCACACCATGAGGATGCAGCAGCGCCACACACCCTGTGCCCACAACGGCTCCGGCTCCGACTGTGAGGACAGAAGGAGGTACTGACCCCAGCCCAGTGCGGCATGCACCTTCCCTCGGCCTCCAGGGACCAGGACTGTCTGCTGTGGGATTATTCCTAGTTTCTGCTGCTTCTCATAATTGAAAACTCATATTCAATTATGATTTATCCAGTATCATCCTTGATGGTATACATTATACTGAAATAGGGCCAATAAGCACTATTCACAATGACAGCAATTTGGATGTTAAATAAAAAAGAGAAAAATACTCTAAAGGGAAAATGTGGCACCTCAAATAGATTTATAAACACACACACATATATGTATATATGTGCATTGTGTGTATATATGTGTGTATGCATATATACACTTATATACATATATGACTTATTGCCATATGTGTTGTATATAATGTGGCGTGTGTGTATATATATGATGTGGCATGTATACGTGTGTGTATATATGTATGTGTATGTATGTATGTATATTTGCTCAAGCCTAATATTTCACTTGGGTTTACAGCTTAAATTTTCCCATTTTCAATGAATGATTTATTCCTATTTAGAAGCTGAGCTGATTTGGATATTAGTATAAAGATTTAGCAGAGAATAAAAATAACCTTTTTAGTTTTTAAGGGGCTATTTGTTTTTCTCTTGCGTGCAAGTCCACGTGGACAGGTGGTAGAGTAGAACTTGACTCACGAGAGCACCTGGAGGGCGGGACTCCATCTGCCGCTTCTCCTGCCCTAGAAGACAAACCCCCAGCAATCAGCAAGCGTGAGGGAACCTGCAAGTTATACAACCGCAGGGGATTTTTATTCTATTGTTCTTTTATTGCGTGACCTTGGACTAGCTAACTGTCGATGTCTGCAAACAGAATGCCATCATGCATGTGATCCTGAAGTTAAGCTGTTACAATTAGCAAGCATGGTATCAGCACCTAAGCAGTCCTGGTCATAGCGAACATCATATCTAATTCTTCCTCACTGCTCTACATCCTGAGACCTGCTGAAGGAAGTGGAATGACCTTGACTATTGGCTTGGCTACTCTTGTGAGCCTGCAGTCTGGTTTGGCAGTGGAGAGCCAGCAGTATTTCTTATTCCCACAAGGTGATTTCAAGCCAGAATCATTCTCTGCAAATGGAAAATGTTTGTAGCAGCTGCCCTCATTCTCAGTAGACAACTCAGTTTCCTACTTTCCTGAGAAGATAGAGACCACACACAGATGTGCTCCATCCCAGATGTTTCCCTCTGCAGTCATAAAGACATGTTTACAACACAAAAGCACATATGGAGGGAGCCTTTTATTTTAACATACTATACATATTTTTCTGAAACTTGATTTTATATTTAAGAATATATTATAAACATGCTCTATCTCAGCATACATTGGCTTTATGTAAGTATGATATTTAATATTCCATTATGTCCATGATGGTATATTTTTTCAGTCTCTGCTCTTGCAAACAGATGCTGCAATAAATATCTTAGAATGTATGTGTCTGTATGCTCAGTTGCATTTTTATGGGGTAGATATTTAGAAATCAAAGTGAATTCATAAGCATACTTCCAAATTACCATCAAACTATCTAAACAATATGAGTTATCTCCATTTTCATTAACATTAGATAGGTTTTTAACCTTTCAATTTCTAAGTAAATACGATAGAGTTCTTTTCTGTAACATTTTATATGCATTTTTGATTCCTTGTGCCCTTTTTCTTGAATTCACCTTCCTTTTTTTGTTTTTTGTTTTCTCCACCATCACCCTTGACCAAAGCATCATCGTCTCTTACCTGGTCCAGCCTCACAACCATCCTGCTTGTCTCCCTTTCTCCCATCCTTCTTTGTTCCATGACAGTCTCCAGGCTACAGATCAAAGTGCTTGTCCAAATGCAAATATAGTCAGCTACTACTTTACGTGCTCCTAGGGAGAAAGGCTAATCAAAGTGTTTAATGTGGGGCTACACACTCAACTCTACTTCTACCCTTCTTCACTGAATTCTCTTCTCTTCTCTTCTCTTCTCTTCTCTTCTCTTCTCTTCTCTTCTCTTCTCTTCTCTCTCTATTATATTTATACACTCCTTTTCCCTCTCTTTCATATGGATGACATACCAAAATCACACACACATACACACACACATATACACATATACATATATGTGTGTGTATATGTATATACACACACACACACACACACACATATATATATATATATATATTGAATTGATCTTACAAGTTCAATCAAAAGCAGTACAAACAAGAGGCAGAAAATGTAAAAGAAGAAAAAGGGGGCATGGAATGAACTATCAGAACTAGAATGAAAATCTAATCGCATAGGATCTTACACAAAGGATAGGGAAGTGTAGAACTGATTAGAATAGTAAAGGAAAATTTCCCACAGCAGTTCTTATGTGACGGTGTCAAATGCCTCCCATTTGCTTTGTATGGCTTTGCCTGGCTAGACTGTTCTTCAGGCTGTTACTTTCCCTCATGTATTTAGTAGTTTGTGGAGAGGGGACGAAGTTGATGAGTAGAGAGAGCTGCCAAGAGGGCTTTCTCTGAAGTTTGAGAACCTTGTTTTCCCCTCTGGTATCTGCTGGGTTGGTATGCTTCTTTCTGTGGTTTTCAGGAAGGTGTGCATTAGAAGGTTCAGAAGGTGGCCTTAGATATTCCTCCAAAGTGCGTAGAGAGGAGCAGCAGGCTGGAGCAGAGACACCCCCAGAGGTCATAGCAGGGGTTCAGTAGATGTGAGATGTTGTTTTACAAGATATCCCATTGGGGGCTGGGATAGAGAATCAGTGGTGGGTTGGGCTGTCTTCGGGTGCCTTCTGTAACCCCAGGAAGACTCAGGGTATGTGGGCTCTGTTGAGTGGCATTGTAGAAAGCCTGGGGACCGTAAGAGTAGGGATAGCCCAGGCTTGTCTAGAAGAAATACAAGGACCTGTGGGTTCCTAAGGAAATGCTGAGGACGTAGATATGTTCTCCAAGTGATAATTTCCAACCTTGCCCAGGAGTCAAAGTATCCTGGGCAGTCTTTTTCAGGAAATTTCCTGGCAGCTCACATTGTTTTAAAGCCGTCCACTTCTGTCTGTTCTTGCCAACTAGCCAGGCTTGGAGCCCACGGACAGCCCTTGGAATGGATACTTTCATCTTGCTGGTGTTGCAGAGACTTTTTGAAGCAGGAACAGAGTGAGAATTGAGGCAAGCTAGTAGGACAGTCACTCCCTGATTCCTACTGCCATCATACACTCGTAAACACGTGAGGCCACACTGGGTTTATTTTGTCGGTGTGTACACAACCTCCACCTGACTTGGGTGTCCCCATCCCAAGATATTCTGTCCCTGCTCTGAAGACAGATGCCCTCAGCTAAACCAACTTTGGTCATTGCTTTTCAGCTTCCAAGAGGTCGTGGGCTTTGGCTTCCATGTTGTTAATAACCCCCGGGGCCTCTCATCCTTTGTCTTTAGGAAGGGTTTGTCTTTAATCAAGAGGAAACAGTTAAGTTACTTAAGACCCCTCAGGCCAGAAACAAAAGCCAATTTGGAAGTCTCTGCAAAGAGAGCAAAGCCTTACTCAAAGATGGGATCACCTAACAATTGTGAACATCCATTTACTAACCTCTTGAATCTATTCTTTAAGGATTTGTAGGAAGGTGACCTCTGCAGTGGGAGAAAGCCAGGGAGTGTGCAGTCTGCTCTGTTGGTCAAAGTGACTCAACTTGGGGCGTTAAGATTTATATCATCTGGGAAAAAAACAAAAGAAATTTACAGGACAATCCTCTCTGGCCCCTCTTCTGTAAATCTTACCACCAATCAGGTGGACCAGTAGTGTTTCTCAGTTAAACCCTTTGATGGTGTCTCCGCCTGCTGGTGAATCTAAGCATTGCGTCCCGCTTTGTGTCACATGCCCCTTCCCATGTCAGGTTTCCACGAATGTCTCCATTTTCTTATACTTCCAGCGATATCAACATTCCTTAGAAGAGATGCTGTGTAAACTGTAATTTAGTCCCAGGAATGACCAGAGAGTCCAGTGGGGCTGCTGACAGATCAGGAGGGACTGGACCTGGAGAGTAGGAAGTCGGCAGCTTTGTTTTTCTTCTCTCATCTCTGCAGCTTTTGGTGTTTGCTTTATTATTGGCTTTTTCTAAATAGCCTTCGACCTCTCTGGTCGATGGGGCAGACACTGTTATCCCAAGCGCCACTTCTTGTTCCACATCTTCCAAAGAGGAAGACAACCAATGGAGCATCTTAAGTGAGGGCCTTCTCCCAGCCGTCTCTGGGGACAGAGACTGACTCCTGTCTTACAAATGTACCTTCTATGGTGGTACGTCCGAGGGAACAAGGACAAATCCCTCAGAGCATGTCTGCTGAGATGCTCTCTGCTGAGGTCATTATCTTGCCCAACATCAGAAACCGCCGAGTTTCTTTTCCATTTTAGATCCCGCTTCCCAAATAAATTGATCTTTGTAATCACTGGCGACAGATCTACATGCTGCCTAAATGTGAGTGTGAGCACACACCCAGTGGCAGGCAGCCTTGCACGCCTGTCCACTCATGTCACAGCTGAGTGTCTGGGGACTTACCAACAGCAATGTAAGGCTTGCTAACAATTGAAGTGGCTTTATCATGGCCATTGTAATAACTCTCTTCCTCGCACAGATTGATTTACTCCAGATTACGGTTCTTGCTTTGATTTTGGATGGTGGAGGGCCAACATTAACTCGATGTTAGAGGTCCCTGGGAACATGCAGCTCTTTGGCCGTGCCTTCTTTGTCAGGTTGTGTTTCAGGGGAGATGCTAAGTTCTAAGTATTGGGTAATGGTGTCACTCCAAATTGTAAGGTAGAGAAGCAGGGGACATACATGTGCGTGTGTGTCTGTGTAGCAGTGTTGGGGACTGAATCTAGGGCCTTGTGCATACTAAGTGATCCACCACTATATATATATATATACTTATATTATATATCCTACCCATATCCTATACTATATATCTAACCTATATCCTATACTATATATATATATTCTACCTATATAGCTACATATACTATATATATCCCCAACTTTTTTTAAATTTTGGACCTTCTGTAGCTGAGTCAGAACTTGGCCCTTGAGTCCTCTGCCCTCAGACTCCCGAGAAGCTGGAATTATAGGCCTGTGTTCCCAGGCCCACCTGAGGTCTTGGTTTTTAGACAGAACTCTCCAGGATGCAGAGACCTTGTGCTCGCCATCAGTGGCGCATCCACACCTTTTCTGGTGGTGAGGATCCCTTTGCAGTGACATCACACCCTGTTGATTTTCCTTGCGTACACCTGTGTGTGAGCACTCCCCACTGGCTTCCCACACACCAGCACTCTCTTGTCTCACCTGTGGCATCGCAGGCACTTGCTGGCTTTCTCCATACCTCTTCAACCTCATTTTGGTACTGAGGGTACTTTTCACCGACTTCTACTTCATTTCCATGTGCTTAATACATTAAGTCTTAAATGCTGTGGCCCCCTTTTCTAAAGGAAGTCTTCCTCCCTTTCTTTTATCAAATATCTTTGCCAATCTCCAGATCCTTCCTAGCATATCCAGCGATAATGTGGGTAAACGACAGGGTTGTTCCTAACATCTGGGGAACGGTCAGAATTCTCAAGTATCTACTCATCTTTACTACGGCCACATTGTCCTACTGTTCTGCTTAGCCTGCCATGGACAGTGCAAATCAGTTTTCTGAGGAAGCCCTTGGCGCGTGAAATTCATAGGAGGAGAAAGGGCTTGACTGATGGCAGCAAAAAGGTGACATCTTCTCTCATTTTCTACTCTTTGTCTCTCCCTCATTTCAGACCAGCCTTTCGGAGGAACTGCACCTCGGGGTCCTGTGAGGCATGTTGGCGTGTGGGGCCCTGGAAGCCCTGTACAGCAGTCTGCGGCAGGGGCTTCCAGTCTCGCAAAGTCGACTGCATCCACGTGGGGAGCTGCAAACCTGTGGCCGACAGACATTGTGTGCGGATGAAACCAGCCCCCTGGAGGCACTGTCTGGGGCCTTCCTGTGATAGTACGTACCCCTCCCGGGTATAGCCAGCTCCCCAGAAGCCTTGTCAAAACCCAGACACTAATATGCCTACCTCCCCCACGTCACATAGGAGGAATGGGGGCGCAGGCAGCAGCACTGATTCTCGAGGCAGCCCCTCCACACACATTTTCCTTAGCAGTCTCCTCTACTAAGACTGAGCCCGTGGGCTTGTATAGGTGAGCAAATGTCCTAAAATTACAAAAAGTAAGCCCTACCCTCAGCGCTGAAAGAAGTGGCCTGGGTCAGGGGATCTGTGGGGATTTCAGAGTGCCACGGGAAGCCGGTTGACCAAGTGGGGAAGTGAGCCCACTGTGTTTCTGACACATAATGCCAAGCAGTTGCCCCAGGCATACCTAGCTTCCTGCTCATTCCCTACGGAACGACATGCTATGGATACTTTTCTCTTTTTTGCAGGAAACTGTACCGACACCACTCACTACTGCATGTTTGTAAAGCACCTTAACTTGTGCTCTCTGGCTCTCTACAAACAAAGGTGCTGTCAGTCATGCCAAGAAGGATAAAGTTGGCAGGGTTGGGATGCTGCTGTGGCGAGAAAGGAAAACTATAGAGGCTCTTTCCTCCCATGTCTCTGGTTCAAAACCACACCCTTCTTCGAGTTTCTAGAGTCTGTGGTCAAGCAGAGGTGGATTCAGAAACGGAATCCGCTACAGCTTTGTAAAGTTAGCATTTCCGGTGGTTGTTTCTTAATTCCGATTCCTATAAACGATGTATTCTAGGATTAGCAAAAATGCGTCCGCAGCCATGCCCTTGCTCGTGGGACCTCATCACGAGCACGTCATCCCCTGCTGTGATTTGAAGACCGGACGAGAGTGGTCCATACAGAAGACTCTGCAGCTGCATGTTTCTCTCCAGTTGCAGAGTTTCAGCACGCATGGGTGGCACTTACGATTTAAGGGCTCTGGCCAGTAGCTGTTCAGATGTTGGCACGAGTGGCATTTTTCTAGATCCCCAAGTTCATTACATGAAGAAGAGGCAATCTCCCTTAACAGCTAATGACACCAGCCGAGCCCAGGATTTGCCGCAGATGGCGTCTCGTCCTCGCTCTCGGAGCATCCATGGGGGAGAACGCAGCGGACGTGACTGCCATACTCGTAACTACAGAAATCTATCTGTGATCAAATCTTGGAAATCAAAGGAAAGGAAAGGCTAACCTTTTCTACTGATTTTGAAGTATATTCAAAGCTTTCTTTTCAGAGCTGTGAATGAAGCTTTGTCTGAGCACTATTCTCTTGCACATAGAGATCAGAGCCTGATCAGATGTAATTTATGCATACAGTAATATTCCTGATGATTTTTATTTTGCAAAGTTTATAAGAAAGTAATCTAAATCAGAAACATGATAGTTAAAGGAATTGTTTATAGTAAATGATTGCTTAATTGGAGGTGATTTTGTCAGTAGATCCGAATCCATTAGGATTGGGCTTGAAACAACAATTTTGGGGTTAGGACCTGACGTTGAGATTTGGGTTGTGCTTGGAAAAAATTCATCTTGGACTAGCACTAGGATTCAGTTAAGTGAGAAAGGAAGTCACATTAGGGCTAAGACCAGGACTGACTTTAAGGTTTGGGCCAGTTTAGGACAGGGTTGGGTCTCTCAGGCCAATGCTGGTGTTCATGACATTGGAGTTGGTTTTGCTGCTAAAGAAGGCTCAGCATTCAATATTAACTTCCAGCACCGATTCAGCTAGGGGAACCTTTCCATAATATTTACCAGTTACGGCTTTAGATGCTACACAACCCCGAACCAACGGTCCTGCTTCTTCACTCAAGTGTCCCCAACGGCTCGTACACAAACTACCCACAGCCTCCTGGCACGCAACACAACCTTTCCTGAGGCAGGTTGTGTTTGGACCTACCTCCTGACCAACATGTGAACAGCGCACTGTGTCTTTGGATTGCCTGTAGAGAAGCTCACTGGGCCTCTCCGTCATCCTCTGAGCACAGGCCTCTCTTCCGTTCCAGCTTCAGCCTCACCAACACTGGGATGGTCGCTACTGTAGGTGGAGGGTTTGGCGGTCTGGAACGGACAGGGCAAAGAAAAGAGTACCCCAGTCTAAGCTGTTAGTCACCAATCACATTTGATTGCTGAGCTTATTAAATTAAAAGAAAGATCATTTGTAAAATACTCTGTATATATTTATTATATGACTCAAAGGTGCAATATTTTATTTTGTACAGTATGTAATAAAGACATGGGAAATATATTTTTCATATTAACAAAATTTCTTATTAAACTGCTTCACCTTTGTATTTAAGGTTAAAATGAACCAACTTTCGGTTATTATACTTTCATCTTGTTAACATCAAATGACATTCCTGTGTACTGTATTTTACTACTGTTTTTATAACATGAGAGATAATATTTCCCTTTGGTGATCCTTAATTCAGAAATAAATTCACTCTGAGTATCCAGTGGCATCCTAAGCTGACTTCTCTGTGTTGTACTTTTGCTAGACTTTGGAACTGTCTCCCTGCCTGTCCCCTTAGCGAGTTTGACATCCTAGATTGCCCTTTGTATGTTACAAGATGGAGAGATCATAGAAATTCACCCTGATTCCACAGCCCAGTCCTTTATGTCTTCTGAATCATACTTTTAAAAATGGCAATAGTGAAGTTAGTAGAATCCCGGGATAGATAGTGGGCAGGTGCAGAGGTAGTGCTTCATCCATAGACAGCCGGGCACACTAACGCTCCTTTATTTATATATTTGAAAGACTTGTAGGTTCACAGAAAATTTGAGAAAGTACAGATTTCCAACACACACCTTGTCTCAAAACATGAGTAAACCCGTCTCACTAGCAATGTCCACTCTGCATCTTGGTATTTGCTGAATCTATACGGACACATCATAACTGAAAGTCTGTCGTTATGCATGGTGTTTAATTATTTAATAAATTGTTAGATTCAATTTTCTAATATTTTGCTGAGGATTTTTGTGTTTGTTCTTATGAGAAATCTCGATGTGTGGTTTGCTTGTAATATTTGTCTGGTTTAGATGTTATGGTGATGCTAGCTTCTTAGTATGATTTGAGGCATGTTACCAAAAGTATTGAAAGGTGTTCCAGCCTTTGAAAACGAGTATATAGAATTGGAATAACTTCCTTCTTCAGTTTTTAGTAGAGTTGACTGGTGAACAAATCTGTGCCTACTGCTGTCTGCTTTTGAAGATGTTCAGGTTTTTTTTTCCAACTTCTAGGTTGGCTTATTCAGATTGTCTGTTTCTTCTGTCATGAATGTTTGCTTCTTGTTTGCATGATTTCTGAAGAAAAGTTAAATGTAACTCTTTTCTGTACTCCTCTATAGGTAAGGTGGGTTTTTTCTTTCAGTGTTCTTATACTTAGTTTTTTTTTTCCAAAACTTGAAAATTATATATGTAAGTCTGTTTGGATTTCTTTGGTTTGTCTTTTCAAGATTTACTTTTGTGTGTGTGAACGTTTGCCTGCATGTGTGTATTTGTACCACACGTGTACCTGATGCCTGTGGAGGCCAGAAGAGGGCATTGTTCCCCAGGAACTGGAATTAAAGGTAGTTAAAACCAGCCGTATATGTGCTGAGAACCAAGCTCAATTCTTATGCCTTAACCACCAAGCCACCTCTACAGCACCAAGGTGAAGTTCAAGCTGGCCTTGGCGTGTGGCCCTCCTGCCTCTGGCTCTTCAGCATATCCCTCCAGCCTGCACTACCACACCTGGCCATTGCTTTAGGCATGACTGATCCTTGGTGTTTTCTGAGGATCTCCTGAGACCGTGGCACGGTACAGTACCTCATATTCATTTGGAGACATGCTCAGCCATTACGGCTTTAGGTCCTTCTTCACCATTCTCTTCTTCCAGTGCCCGCTATGTGGACATTGCATCTTTTGCCTCCTTTGTGGTTATGTTACTGCTCTTGGGAATTCACTTCTTTAAAGGGTTTTTCTTTGTTCTCAGTTCCATGGCTTTGAGGCGAGATTGTCAAGCTGAGAGAGTCATCAGCTGAATCCACTTATCCACTTTCCTAATGAGCCCAAGGGCTTTCTTCATTTTTGTTAGTGCTTCTGTTTTGTTGTTTGTTTTTGTTTTTTAAAAAAATTCCTAGTGTTTCCATCAGGCCCACAGGGCACCTCATCTTCTCCTGCCCCCTTGCCTCACAAAGGGCAGGCCCACTCACTTGGTCCAAAATTGCATCTAGGCCCAGCTCAACCTGGACTATAGGAAGATTTCTGATGCTTAAATAAAGCCAAAATTCCTCAGGAACTTGCGAACCAGTTCACATCTGGCAAAATGAGCCATTTTCCTTTACCTCTGACAGAGGTACACATTGACACATACTTGTGGCTACATATCAAAGGCCACCCTGACCTCCAGTCTCTCCCAGTCCCTATTCACAAGTACTTGACATACATTTCAAAGCCCTTACCCTAGCATCCTAGACTTTCTCACCTAAGATCCCTGCTCTCTTTATATCTCCTGCCTAGCCCTATTCCTGATATTCTCATTATTCTCTCTCTCTCTCTCTCTCTCTCTCTCTCTCTCTCTCTCTCTCTCTCTCTCTCTCTCTCCCCTATCATCCTGTTCTCCCCCTATTCTCCTCTCCCTTGCAGATAGCCCTGGCCCTGTCCAGTCTGTCGGCCATGCTCAGCCTATTTCTTTCTCTCTTTGCTCTGGACATTTTTTTCCTCTTTTGCCTACAATAAAAACCTGTCCTCTAACCATACGATGGAGCATTCATGCCAGGAGTTCCTTCACTGTGCCCCTCATGGAAAGAGGGTTATTTCTTAGAACACTAATCTCTCTGCTTCCTTATCTACCTGTTCTTACTTGCTTTATCCATTGCTGACCTCACCATTATAGTCACAGATATGTTAATTTCCCAATTGCATATTTCTGTTATTTCTTACATGTCTAATTCTTGCTCTGATTTTTCAAATGGTGGATTTAGCATGGCCTTCCAGATAAAAAGGACCTGCTACCTTCAGTCATCACGAATATAATTCAGTAACAGCTCGGTGGTGACTTTGTGCTGCTCAACTGTATACCTCATGTATTTCTGAAATTGTTGGGTTTTTTGTTTGCTTTTGTTGTTGTTTCTTTCATCAGACTGGGTCCAGACAGCTAATGTGATGGAGACTTCAGATTTCTCTGTAGGCAAGCCTTTGAGACATTTTCTTACTGGTTGATGTGCGAGGGCCCAGGTCACTGCTGGGGGTGCCACCCTCGGAAAGACAGTCCTGGATGGTATAGGAAAGCAGGCTGAATCAAGCCAGTGAAACAGCAGTCCTTCACGGCCTCTGCTTTGGTTCCTTCCTCCAGGTTCCTGCAGTGCGTTCCTTCTATGACGTGCAGCCAACAAATGTGATCTGAGAGTTACAAGGTGAAGTAAACCCTTTCTTGCCCCATGTTGCTTTTGGTCATGGCATTTATCACAGCAATATAAGCCTGACTAAGACAGGTCCCATCAAAAGATTTCACAAGTCTGGCATGAAAATGTTCTGAAAACCAGGCCTGTGGCTCCGCCAGCTCATCTTTCCCACAGGCAGCAACAAATGGCAGCCACTGTCCTCCCAAGCAGCAGAGCCAGCGAGTATGTCCAACGGAAGGCCCTGTTCCAGTGTGGCCAAGGCCTTCATTTTATTAAATCACCCATTCTGTTTCTTGAAATAATATCATTACATCATTCCCCTTCAGACTATCTGATAGACCCTCCATGCTCTCTTTCAAATTCGTGGCCTCTTTTCCACTAGTTGCTGTAACACACATATATGTATATTCACATAGATTTCTAAATATAACCTGCTCATCGGCCTGCATAACTTGAATGTATGTTTTCAGGCAGTGCTGATCATTGGATCTTGGATAATTCATGTGCGTGCTCTTCCTTAGGTAAGACTATTTCTCCTGCTTTCATCATTTCTTAGCTGCCTATAGTTCTTTGTGTAGAGTTTAGACCTCATGAACTCTCCCCTGTCCATTTTCATATGCCTATCGCTATCACTGTATAGCTCACGTTTAGACAATCATGTTGATGAGACTTCATGGGTACAGCTTCTGGCATTCCTAGGAAACATAATCCCACAACAAACTTCCTGTTTCTCTGGCTCTTGCAATCTTTCCACCTTCTCTTTTGTAACGGTCCCTGAACCATGGCTGTGGGAGTTGCATTATAGATGAATCCTCTGGGACTGGGCTCCACAAGTCTGCATTTGATTGGTTGTGGTTTTCTGTAATGGTGCCTGTTGCAGAGAACTTTCTCCGGTGAGGGTTGAGGACTCCACTTATCTGTGTGTATAAAGACAAATGTTTAGAGTGTAGGTAGAGATTATGGTGGGCTAGGAAAGTGGTGGTTGTAGGCTCTTCTCCAAGATCCATGACCTCACTAGCCATGGGTAATTGGCTAGGTTTTCAGTACCGGCTTGGTTTCCCTCTAGTTGAGCAGGCCTTACGTCCTGTTAGAGAGGTGTTGGTTGCTGATGCCACAGAGATCCTTCGATTCTGTCACTACTAACCCTCATAGCAGTTCCGTTATAGTTGAGCCACGAGTGGCAACATGGCATAAATGACACATACAATCAAAATTAGCCACAGCCTGGCACTCCAGGGCTACTGCCCTCTAATCCTAAGCACCATACAAAACCAAACATCAAACTGCCATTATATAAAGGAGAAATTGCATGATTGGAAACTAATATGGTGGGCCACCACAGTCCTAGACAGACTATAGCACTCTTGCAGTATATTCAATAGTTCTTACCTTTTGCTCTCTAGGTAGTGAATTCTTTTGCAAAACCATCAGCCCCTCATACATGGTGACCTTCTCTTCCATTTCTCTGGACTCTGGATCCTCAGAACCATGTCCAGTGTGGGCTCTAGGAGCACTCATTATGTGGTCAAAAGGCCTCCCAGATAAAACACATGATCACCACCATCTTCCACCTGTCTGAGGGGTGATGTGCCCAATTTCTCCTGTGAACTTTCTCCCCTTTTGGACCACCAAGAAGCTCAACTGATTTGTTGCAGGATATTTGGTTGCTCTGTGAAACTCTGGGACTAGGTTAATAAAATCAACCAGGGATCAGGGGGCAGAGCCAGTGACTAGTTGACAAACATTAGCCACAGAGAGTATGGAGGACCTAGGGAGATGGATCGAGAAGACGCACAGGAAGGAGTAGGGAAGGACATAGAGATTCACGGTCTTTTTGGTCTGGGACATGTGGAACGAGAGATGCACTTGCTGGGTTTCAGGTAAAAAAAGGGAAGGTCAGTTGGTCACTCCTCTGCTTCTTTGATCTATCAGGTTTTTATCCTAATATCTGACTCCTGGGTCCTTATTGGTAATAGAACAAGTGAGATAAAAACAGCACTGTGGTGAAATCCAAATGCTTCCTTGTTCTCCCATTAGAACTCCTACAGTAATTAAGGGCAAGGAACACAGCCTCTTTGACAGACCTTTCCAATGAAAGACCTTCTTTCCCCGGCACTCAAGGATCTCTGGCCAAGGCAAATCTTCAGTAGGGTTTGAAGACCAGGAACAGGGTAGCCCAACTCCTTGGCCTATATGGGAGAAAGAACTGTTTTCTGTCTCTCAGCTCAGTCCCTGTTGTTATTGCGTACCAAGCAGTTGTAGCAAATTTGACCTCTTTATAGTAGATATCCCTCTCCATTCTATAGTTTCTCTTTCCCAACTCTTCTGCCCGCCCCTCTTAAGACTTCATCTGAAGGCTCCCACAAGACATCAGAGTGAGTCTTTCCCTTCTCTGAACCTGCACTGCATACCCAATGCTCCTACCCATTAACTGTTGACCTCAATACCAGGAGGTCATCTTTAACAGAAGGGCATTACCCGTAAAGCCACACCTTGACTTCCTTGTAGCTGTTTCATCAGCAGGTCCTTTCAGAAAGAGTACTGCGTTTTCCTCAAAGGAAAAGACAAATGTATTGAGCACGTCGCAAATGTAGAGTTGACAAGGTCAATAACAAAAGAACCGCCTGCCTAAGATGTAGGGCTGTGGCAGCCTCCGGGCTGTAGCTGCCCTCTTAAGGTTAGGGGACTCAACATGCAATCCCGTCATGCAGTTCCCGTTATAGAAATGAGGGCAGTTCAGTGTCCAGAGGTGGTGATGTAGCGCTTGGTGGTGGCTGATTTCGATGGCCACACTCATTGATGCCATGCCGCTCTAATCTTCCAGGTCTGGCTACAGTTCTGTGGGAGATGGTGGCAGCAAGGTTGGGAAACTCCGCCAGAGTCTCAGTGGCGACTTGGAGTGGCCGTAGTTGACTGTTGGTAGCTGTCTCAGTCTAAACACAGGGGATGGATGTTGCTTCTTGGCCCTTCAGAGAAGCAGGGGAAATGATGGGGCCACTCTTTCTTCTTGAACCAACCTTGCTTTGGCAAATTCTGTTTCTTCCCTTACTTCTGGTGTCTCAATCATGCCCGTCTGTCCATATTTAATGAATGAACGAGTGCTTCTTTTGAGGAGAGAAACAAAGAACAGAGAGTGCTGATGTTTCACGAATAACATTTCCTCTGCCCTTCAGGAAGCATGGAGACATTATTCTCTGATATCTACTGATGGAATCTGGAATTCCTAGAGCCAAGCCTCACAACAATTGGGTGTCCCTTTTCAGAACTGGGTCCTCTGGAATCCAACTTGCAAGCTTCGGCACACTGAGCTTCTAGGAATCTGACAATTAAATTTCACGCTTTTCTACCAAATACCCAGTTCTTCTGTGGTTTTGTCTCAGCTGTGCTAAGTCTTAACTTCCTGAGATAATCTGCTCCTGCCCCCTGGGGTCTTCCTGGGCCCTGTCCTCTCTCCCAGATCCAAGAATGGTTACTCATTTTCAGTCTGTCAGTCTGTTTAGCTTTTTTTTTTTTTTTTTTTTTGGTTTTTCGAGACAGGGTTTCTCTGTGGCTTTGGAGCCTGTCCCAGAGCTAGCTCTGTAGACCAGGTTAGTCTCGAACTCACAGAGATCCGCCTGCCTCTGCCTCCCGAGTGCTGGGATTAAAGGTGTGCGCTACCACTGCCCGGCCTGTTTAGGCCTGTTTAGCTTTTTATATGTTTGGGTGGAGAAGGGACTTTCAAGTTTGTTGTGTGTAGAACTGGAACCTACAAGAACACTCTTTTATTCTGGGTCATGTGAAGGAATTTGGAGAGGATTTTAGATATTTGTAGCTAAAAATGTTATCAGCACCCGGAAGAACAACCTCTCTCTTTAAAATCTAACATTTAATTTAGCCTCTTAAACTTACAAGGAAATCTTCAATAACCCCAAATTAAGGGACATTCTACAAAACCCTGGGACAGTACTCTTTAGAAGTGTCATTGTCAAGAAAGGTCAAGAATGATTCTGCATATATGTGACTTATTCTAGCCAAATCTACACAGGCAGAAAGTAAATTAGTGATTGCTAGCAGATCTGGGATAGGAGGGAGCGTCAAACTGAACGAGCATAGAGGTTTGGTGTTAGAAGATGACTAGTGGGGGATTTGGGGAGGTGGGAGGTAGGAGGTGGGTAGGTGGGAGGTGGGAGGTGGG
>PVIU01000765.1:220654-271829 GCA_004026605.1 Ondatra zibethicus | reverse complement strand
CTATCTCTTCTGCATGTATTAACTTTTTGAGAACCGAGTCTTTTTGAATGCACTCCTTCCTAGGCCAGGAGGGATGGGGGTGGTCCTTGGACTTCCAACAGGGCAGGGCACCATGCCCTCTTTCAAGGAAGAAGGGGGAGGGAGGAGGGGTGGGGGGTAGTGGGAGGGGACCGGGAGAAGGGGAAGAAAGGAAAAAAAATTTTTTTTTTATCTTTAATTATGTTCTTGAATGGAAAAAATAAAACAAAACAATGTATGGAAAAAAAAAAAAAAGAAAAGACTGGGAAGCAAGTGGTGGTAGCACACGCCTTTAATTCCAGCAGTCAGGAGGCAGAGGCAGGCAGATCTCTGTGAGTTTGAGGCCAGCCTTGTCTTGTAGACAAGAGCTAGTTCCAGGACAGGATCCAAAGTTACAGAGAAACCCTGTCTCAAAAAACCAAAAAGAAAAAAGAAGAAAAAGAAAAGACTGTGAGGTGTCTCAGCCAGTCTGCTTTGCCTCATATCATACCAGTCCCCTTCTTCCCCCATCCTCTGTGGCTAAGTGATCAGGGAGCTTGCCCATAGCTCATTACCCACCCCAGGAACCCAAATGAGCTGCATTCTTCCTCCAGCTCACACACGGAGCCAAAACATCCTCAGCCTGGTTTTACTTTCCCTTCTAAACCCTTATACTTTCCCAACAGGGGGTCTTTCTGAAATCCTAGAGTTTGTTCCCAAGTGGAGCGTTCCATACAGAGCCTGAAGTGGGATTACGGCAGAGCTAAATAAAAGATTAGCTTCCGAGTTTCAGGACTAAATAAGGGATCAGATTCTGGGTGATTGGGAGATAAAAGAAATTTGGATGTTTGTTCATGGATAAACCCGTTCAGAAGCAGTTTGGGGCAGTTGGTGGATCAGAAGCTCAACTTTCCCTGGGTCTCTTCAAACTCCCCTCGCTGCCCACCCCAGCCATCTGGTTTCACTTGGGAGAAAGGAAGCACTGGCTAGGGCAGCAGGGAGCCCTAAAGGTCTGGGTCTAGGGTGCAGAAGGCTGGGTATTGAGTGGGACATCCAGGTGTCACACTTTACTTCAGCAAGAACATTCTCCAGAATATTCCTAGCCATCTAAGACCAAGCAAAAGCAGCCATGTGGCTCAGGGTAGGCTTCCTTTAACCCAATTTTGATGGTGTCTTGCTTGTCCTAGCTCCTGGTGAACTTGTCATGAGTTAGCAGGGTTTGAAGAGTTGCTGAAACAGACGCAATGGAGTATCTGAATCGGGGTGGGGGACCACAGCAGAACTCAGGGAGACCAAAGAACCAAAGACACTATCACCAAGGATGCGGGGCCATAGAGCCACTTGAGAACCGTCAGTTGATGTTCCAAATTCTGTACCAAGAGACCAGAGGAATGTCAGGCTGTGCCCACTGAGCCTAGTTTTGAAAGCAGAGAGTTGGAGGGGTTCCTGTGATTGGAGCTATCTCCATATAGGCTGCCTTAGCATACACTGAAGCACAGGTTGAGAGACTTCCATTTCTACCTAATGAATGGTGTTGTGGAATATTATTTTAAGATGCGTTACATTTGTTTATGCTGTGGAACATTTGTTTAATGATACAAAGATGTATTGCATTCTTTTATGTTGTGTTTGTTTAACTCTGTGAAGCTGTGTTACTTTGCCTGTCTAAAACACCTGATTGGTCTAAGAAAGAGTTGAATAGCCAATAGTGAGGCAGGAGGAAAGATAGGTGGAGGTTGGCAGGCAGAGAGAAGAAACAGAAGGAGAAATCTGGGAGGAGGTCAGGAGCCAGCTACTCACTTACACAGCCAGCCACCAAATAAGAAATAAAGGATATACAGAAGTAGAAAAAAATAAAAGCCCAGAGGCAAAAGGTAGACAGGATAATTTAAGAAAAGCTGGCTAGAAACAAGCCAAGCTAAAACTGGGCATTTACAAGTAAGAATATGCCTCCATGTATTTATTTGGGAGCTGGGTGGCAGGTTCCGCAAAAGAATAAAGAACGAAAGAGTCCAAAGAGTAAGAGTAAAAAAACAACCAACTACAGAATAGGGCTTTGCAAAGATCTCTGTTTGTTGAATGCAGAGAAGAAGAAGAAGAAGAAGAAGAAGAAGAAGAAGAAGAAGAAGAAGAAGAAGAAGAAGAAGAAGAAGAAGAAGAAGAAGAAGAAGAAGAGGAAGAAGAAGAGGAAGAAGAAGAAGCCCAGATGTTATATTTGCTTTTTACTTTCTACTTCTTGTTTTCGAAGCCATGTAGACAGCTAAATCAGCATGGTAGCATGCAGGCGTGCATGCACACACACGTGCGTTCACCAGCCAGTCTGTTCTTGAATGTTTCTTCACAAAGAGCGTGATCTGGGTTTGTAGCTCAAGTTGAGGAGAGATATATAGGATCCTCACAAGACAGCTGAGAATGGCCTCAGACTCCAGTGCTCTCGTTTCACTTGTGACCTTTCTGAGCATGCCTCACAGGCCAGAGAGTAACAGCCAAGAGCATCTGTCAGCTGAGGACCTGTGTCTCAGGTAGCCAACAGGGTGTGAGAAGCAGGCACAGCTGTCCTTTCCCGTACCTCCCTCCCTGGTGCAGAGGCACTCCTGGAAAACAAAAGGAGGCCGACTCAGTGGCGTTAACTTCCACCCTCACCCTGAGCCCAGGCTTCCCACAGACTGCCTACAGCAGGATTCCTAGGATGGCCTGTTGAAAATAGGCTACCCAGGCCCCACCTCAGCCATCTGGATGATCTCCTTGGCATCTTGGAATGAACATGCTGCAAGGGCTCCAGTCACTACCCTTGTATTCCATAAAGACTGAGTACCGCTTCTCTAGACATTCTGCGTGGCTTTGTGGTTCCTTCTCTTTCTACAGATTTAACATTCTACCGTGCTGCTCTGGACCAGGCCCTGTTCTAAATGCAGAGGGTGTGGCTGTAGTGTGTAGGCCCCACCTACAAAAAGCTACAGCGATTTCGGTCTCACGGTAATGCCAAGGAAAAGAGCATGTGTTAAAACTCCCAAATTACAAATTAGAAAATAGAGCTCAGGGAGTGTAAGCCACTTGTCCAAAATGACAAAGCTGCTAGATACCCTCGTAGCCAGGGGTCAGACATATGGTCCTTGCCCTTCTCTCAGAGCACTGCCGGGTATGGCGGCTAGAGCCACAGTGGCAGAGCTAAAAGGGTCCTTAGCAAATCGCTCCAGAAATATCCCAGAGGCTCCAACTGTCATTTCAACTCTAAGCAGTTGACAGTGATTGCCTCCATGTGTGAGGGAGGACTCTGTGCCACATTCAGGATCACGAACGAAGATGCTGCAATTGATTAATCATGGTCTACGGTGGATGGAGAATCAGGAAGTGGCTGCATATGTACCACATATGCACATCAGCCCAGGGTATGGACAGCTCTCCTGTCTCACTGACGAGGAAACTGAGGCTCAGAGAGGCTGAGCTAGCGGTAAGGCCTCCTAAATTCAAGTTCAAAGCTCTTTACACTGTACAGCACTACTTTTTCTGTGAGGCCCAGCTAGCTAACTAGATGAAGAAATGAACCCAGGGGTCAAGGAACTCCTGATGTTAATACTTTGTGTTTTGGAGCTGAAAGTAGGAAGAAGAGGCTTCAAAGGTGGAGGGACCAACCAGAAAGATGAGAGACCCCACTTCTTTCCTTCCAAACCAAAGGGAAGACCTACCTTCTGAGGACACTGGGCACTGTACTAAATGTCCCGACATGCTCATTTGGTCCTTTCCGCCATCCTGGGAGGAAGCTCCACTTTGAGGTGAAGCAACTAGGTGTGGCTAAGCCAGGACAGGCTCCCAGGTATGTGGATTCATAGCCTATCCTCCAGGGCTGTGCAGGGGGGCCAGTAGGGGATGGTAGAACATGGGCTTTCAAGTTAGAAAAGCCTTATTTTTGAATTCCAACTCTGCCACAAATTTACATTTTGAGCTTCAGTGTCTCCGTGCCTTTGTTTCTTCATCTACAAATGGGGGAAATAGGCCAGGTGCAGTGCACACACCTTTAATCCAGGCATTGAGAAGGCAGGAACAGGCAGATCTCTGTGAGCTCAAGGCTAGCCTGGCCTACATATCAAATTCTAAGCTAGATAGGGCTAGGTGGTGAAAGCCCGTTGGGGGTGGGGATGAAAAGCAGGGTATATAGCTCAGTAGGCTGTTGTTGTAAATAGACTCATATATAAAAAATGCTCAGCTATATAAGTGGTGGTCCTCACTCATGCCAGTGCCATGCTGCCCCAGACACATTGCCTGGTCACCCCGCAACTACTGCTGGCCTGAATGGCCTACGTGGAGAAGCCCCGTTCTGGAGTTGTCTTGTCCGTTCTGCTTTCTCCTCCAGAGAAGGTTACGACTCAGAGCCCCACAAGCCAAAACAGGCGAGTATTGTGTAAGACACCAAGGAGGGGCGTCTTTGAAGACATTAGAACTGGACTAAGAGCAGTTGCCACAAGATGGCAGCCTAAGGAGTCAGTACGAGTCAGCTGGCCTCCTCAGTCTCCCTAGCCAGGCTCACATCAGCCAGGCTCCCTGCACAGCAACCCTCCAGAGTGGATGCTGCCTCTGCTGTACTGAACTCATTAGTGATCATCTGTATGGGGTGGTTGGAGTTTAGCCCCAAAATAAGCGGGACTTCCTGCTCTGTACTCTCTGATGGCCAAGAACAACCGACAAGCCTCTGCTATGTGCCTCTTTGAAGGAGAAAGAGTCCCAAAGAAAGAAGGTACGATGGCAAACAAAACCTCAGATACTCAGGAGACTAAGACAGGAAGATCTTGAGTTCCAAACTATCTTAGGCAATTTAACAATTCCCTGCCTCAGGAGAAACAAAAGATGGGGAACTGGAATGTGGCACAGCAATAGAGAATACACCTACCTTGCATAAGGTTCTGGGTTTGACCACTAGTTTAAAAAAATATGCTTAGATCAACTTAAGAAGAGTTAGTAAAGGAGATAACAATTAGTATTAAGCGCTGTGATCTATAATACATATACAAAGAAGGGGCTTCTGGCTGGGGATGTTGGGTTCCAGTTCATGTCTCCTGATGTGGGTTCTAAATTGAGGACTTGTTTCATAAGACAGCAGCAAAGGGAAGTAGCCTCTATCTTCTATTTTTCTTTTATTCAAATGAGTAGTGAACTTGAAGGCCCGAGAACTTTCTTGTAGTGGAATCCACAAACAGAATTGCTGGTATATCTCCTGTTGCTAGATGCTGAACCAGTGGATCAATACAACTCACAAAATCTTATATAGTAACATAACTAATATCGTCATTCCTTTTCATGGGTGATAAAACAGGCTAAATGTTATTTAGGAAGTTGCCCTAAATTCTCATCCGGGAAGAAGGGGCAGATCCAGGAAGTAAACTTAGTTTCTCTAATCCCAGACTTAATTCCTAACAACTTCTTGGCTATACCTCTGCCCTCACCAAGTAAGTCCTGAGCACCCTCACAGGCCAGGCAGATAAGCCGTGATTTCTGCCTTAGGGAAACTTGGCTTCCCCTTGACAGCAAGAAAAGCAATCAGTTGTCATCCTAAAGCTGGGGGTTTCCTTGGAAATGCATCTTAGACTAGGAGGATCTGAAAGAGGGCCTGGCCTCAAGAGCCCTTCCCTTCAACTCTTGCCCATCACCCATTCTACTAGAATCCCAGAGAAGACTTCTCCTCATGACCTTTCCCTGAAAGAAGGGATATGCTAGGACTGGGCTGTTCTGATGGCAGAGGCAGCATGGTGTAACCTTGATGACCCAGAATTTCACAGTCCAAAGTTAGAATCTGTCACCTCCAGCAGGAACTAATATGGAATAGGTTTGGAATCATCATGTTTACCCCAGTGAACTGATCTGACCAAGAGAAGCACTTTCAAAGGGCAGCTCATGAAAATGCTATTTTCAATTTTCACTTTGCCAGAAAGCCAGGCATCATCAAATTAGTTTTCTTGTTTGTTTGTTTGCTCCATAATCACAGAAATACTACAGAGTTGGTTTTATAATTAATTCCCCAAATAAAGATGCCTACCAAGTAAGTGAACAAGAGCTTGCCAGGGACACAAACAAGTGTGTGTGCACATGTGCATGACCTAACGCGTGGCTGGTTCTCATCTCGGAGCATTTGGTTTCCTCAAATCTCCTTGTTCAACTTTATAGACAAATGCCTATACCCCTAGACCATGTGGAACACATAGTCAGTCATCATATGAACACATTGCCTCCAGTTTCAGCTTGAAGAGCTGCAGCTCACGTTGGAGAAAGTACCATATCAATAACCCTCACATCAGTTGAAAGTGTAAAATAAAGTTATTCATTCAGGAATCCAGCACATATTTACTGAGTGTGAGATAAGGTGCCGAGAACACATAACTTTCAGTCTCTGCCCTTATACAAGATAGAAACAAGTGGAGTGACCAACATAAGTCATCACGTAAGTATAAATGAACTGCCAAATATATACATATGGTGGCTTAGCTAGAGGCTTGGCAATTCAGAGGGTTGAAAAGAGGACAATGGTAGATATGTCTTTAACAGGTGCCAAGGGAACAGGTACTGAGAGCCATTGGTGGCAGATGAGGCCGTGAGGGAGAAGGGAGGGTCCAGCCTGAGTCCTGATGTCATTCACTAGGGCCAGCTTAGTCTGGAGATAGTCTTGAAGGACACTGGGTGTTTGGGTGCCATTCAAATGAAGATATCAGGTGAGTCCACATCATGAGTGGGTTGAGTTTCCAAGGAATAACATGAACTAGAAATGGGAACCTGGGAGTCAGGTGATGATAGAAATCCTTGGCATGGGTGAGTCTAGTTAAAGGATGGATTAAGCCAGTGGTCATCAACCTGTGCGTCATAATCCCTTTGGGGGTAATCAAATGACCCTTTCACAGGGGTTGTAAATCAGATATCTTACATACTAGATACTTACATTACAATTCCTAACCATAGCAAAATTACAGTTATGAAGTAGCAACGAAATGATTTTATGGTTGGGAGTCACCCCAAACAAGAGGAACTGTATTAAAGGATCACAGCACTAGGAAGGTTGAAATAAACTGGGTTAAGCAAAAAATCGGGTACAGAACTGAGCCTTAGAAAACTTCACCATGGGGATGCTGATGGCATCTCCTCAGTAACAAAATATCCCAGTCATTTGCCGTCAACTGTTGCTGTGATTCCCTGCTCTTCCATTGCCTTGGGCGCATCTGCACCCAGACACTTGGGCTGCCTATGCTTTGATTTTATATGTCCTTTTGCAGTATTTGATCTCTCCCCTTTTTACCACCTTCCTACCCATGCGTAACCCTTGCCTCAACATATCCTCCACTTCCAATCCACAGCACCCTCACCTGCTCTGTGAACAGGAGCAGAGTTTCAGTACCAACTGGTTGTCTTATGAGGGGTTCTCAGGCCTACATGATGCCCTTTGAACCAGCCAGTGTTTAAGAAAATGCGAGTGCGCTGGCCTTCCTGGAGATGCTGATGAAACAATCTGGGCAGCCTACGAGGCAGGGATTTCGCAAAGTTCTCCTGTAACAAGCTTGGGCAACAGGCAACAGTGTTCACAATCACAAGCTTAGAGTTAGGAAAGCTGGAGTCACCAAAATTGGCCACATGTTTCCCTGACTTTGTACACAACTCTACGACAGGACGAACCTCTCCAGTAGTGCCATTAGCAGTTCCAGTCGGACTCGTCCCAGAAAGAAATGAGTGTCCCAAAACCTTAGTGGAAGGGCATCCCTTGCCTCAGAGATGGAGATCTGTGAGAGGCAGGAGCCAGGCTGTGGCATCGAGCTACCTGTCTCCATTCACCCTTTCCATGCCCTGGGTTTGGACCATCCCTGAAACCCCCTGAGCTTCACTCCCCTTTCTTGTGATGTGTAGTGCGGAACTGTCACAAGGGATGCTGGCTCCAGTCTCTATGTGCAACACCTGTTCATAGGAAACTATCAATAAATTGTTACAAGTAGACTTTTTAAGATTTATTTATTTTTGTGTATCTAGGGGTTTCGCCTGCAGCTGCCCTATGTATCACATGCATGCAGTGCCCACAGAAGCCAGAAGAGGGCATCAGATGACCTGGAATGGGAATTACAGATGCTTGTTAGCCACTGTGTGGGTGCTGGGAACTTGTACTCTGATTCTCAGCAAGAGTAGCACATGCTCTTAACTGTTGAGCTATCTCTCTGGGCCCACAAGTTCAATTTGTATCAGTATCAAGTTTTCCCTACCCGCTCTGTGCTCCCTCTTTCTTCTTCCACTCTTCCTTTCCTTTCTGGACACTTCTTATCACCCCAAAATGTTGAATAAGCAAATGTAATAGACATGATCAACAGTAAAAGTAACAATAGAGTAAGCAACATGGCTCAGCAGGAAAAGGTGCTTGCTGCCAAGCCTAACAACCTGAACTGCCTAGGGTTTGATCCCTCATTGGAGAGAGAATCAACTCCTTCAAACTGTCTGTCCTCTGACCTCCACATATATGCTATGACACAGACACTTTTACACACACACACATACACACACACACACACACACACACACAAAGTAATAAATATTTTTAGTGGGTAAAAAAGGTAACAATAGCTATGCTCACATATCACATTCTTTGCTAACAGTTTAGATTCTGGTACAGATGTTCACACCAAAGGCAGGAGGCAGTAAGTATGCCATCCTGTTCATGAAGTGATGGAATTTTAGGAAGGGGATATGCCCAAAATGCCACAAGGGGCAGTGGCAACAAAAGATACTTGAGATAGACTCTTTTCTCCCCATTGTTAACTTACCAGGCCTCTTGTGTACTCAGACTATGGTTCACTCGTAGGAGAAAGTTGTATTATGCCACAAAGACCTCCAGGATCCACAGAGAACTTGTTTTAGTCTGCATATGAAGTATCCCTAGTTCCCAAATGGAGACACCATTTTGGAAGGTTCTGGAAACTTTGGAAATGGAACTCTGATGAGAAAAGCGAATCACAGGGGGAAGGCCCTTGGGGTTCCTGGCCACTTCCTGTCTTCCTTCCTGCTTCCTGGTTAGCCCAGCAGTGAGGAGCTCCCCTCAACCACACGCTCCTGCCCCCATGACGTTCTTCTCAAGCGCACATAGATAGGCAACCAAGGACTAAATTCTCTGACACCATGAACTAAAATAAATTGTTCCTCCCCTAGTTGAGAAAAATAACACAGTACCCAAAACATGCTTTGGACCAACCTCTAAGAATCCCAAGTCTAACTCCAGCCAGAGAACTCTCGCTCCAATCTACTCAAATAAATAAATAAAATAAAAACCACCAGTTGCACAGATGAAAAAATTCCCAATTAGTTGGAAGTAAAAAAACCCTCCCCCACTCCTGCCCAGAATGCAGAAAGACCCATGGCCTTTCTGATTCAGAGATTACTCCACTACAGCAAACCACCATTTCTACAGCCACAGGGGTGCTTCCTCTGCCTGGTGGGCCACTATTAGGGTACAAAGAGGAGGTTCAAACCCCACAGACTAAGAGGTCTCAATGTCCTGTGTGTCCTCCGTTCCTGGGTCATTCTTATCGACCCTACTAGCCGCAGTGTCACAGAGTGCATGCTCACACTGAGAGCCAGGTCACCCCAAGCTGCGTGTTTATTTTCCTTCCTAGACACACGGGTGACTTGGTGTTTGAAAAGCTCCAACGTGGCTGGAACAAGAGTACATAAGAGAACGGACAGTCACCTCGAGGAGGCCTGCTGGTGATTTGGAATGTCCTTTTAGAAGGCTTTTTAATAAACTTTGTTTGTATCTGCCTTGATGAGGAACACATTTGCCTGGGACCGTGCAGGGATGTTTGGCTTCGAGGCTTCCCTTTCTTGGCCTTAGAAGTTCTTGGTGGCAGTGGCTGCCTGCAGGCCCTTGGGACTCCCCTGTGGAGCACTGACCTGCCTACAGCTTTGTCCCAGTAACTTTAGTCCCGCTACATGCCTGGCCCCAATGTCTCTGATAAACCCCCAAAGCAAAAAAAAAAAAAAATCATAGGGTGAGATGGTTTGAAAGAGAACATTACCTTTTTCAGAAGCTTCCAGACCCAGAACTGGGTTTTGTTTTCTCAATCCACCCAGCAATGCATTTGCCTCCTGTTCTCCCTGTCCTTTCTTGTCCAGACTCTTAGTAATTCTGGGTCTTACACACATATGCACAGCAGTTCCTGACCAAGGACCCTCGTTATAAAGGAGATGACAAGAATCAGACGGGCGTGCCTGCAAGTTTAGCACACAGTAGACTGGGATAGAAGGACTGTGAGTCTAAGGCCAGCAGGATAAGAGAGAGAGAGAGAGAGAGAGAGAGAGAGAGAGAGAGAGAGAGAGAGAGAGAATGCACAATAACTATCTCTTCAGACTCTCCACTTAAGATAGTTGTCCCTTAATATCTGCTGCTGTTCATAATATCCTATTTGGAAAAAAAATAAGGATGATAACACAGCCCACAGTGCTCACAGTCTAGGGAATGAAAATAGTGACCAACTGTACTCTGGGGAAAGGGTGGTAACTGTGCTGACTCATTCCCATCTGGCTCTGGGGTGCCCAAGGCAGAACATAGTGTAAGTAAACCAGTTCAGCTGGCTGCGATTGTAGTCAGGGAAGGGCAGAGGCAGCCAGGCGCAGCTCCGGCCCCTTTATTCATGGTGACATCCATTTGGTCCAAATGTACTGAGTGTCCATCTCAGCTGACACATTGGATATAAACAACTGCACTTGGAGAAGGATGAGTAGACAGTAAGAAGCATAGCACCTTGCTCTTGTTCACTAAGACCAAAGTCTGAACCTGGCTGGGGTTAGGAAAGGGCCAGAAAGACAGCGTCCGGCCCACTCTGCCCATCACACTCTGCAGTCACACAGGCTTGCATTGCACACTCATTCTGCTCCTTCCAGGCTGTGACTGGGGGGACGTTATTGAACCTCAGCTTCCCCGTCTGGAAAATGGAAATGTTTTCCTTGTTAGTGTTTTCCCTTGATCTTATGGCTAAAATAGTATGGGATGGATGCATCAATGCTAGGAAGAAAATCTGCGTAATTTGGTCAACACCAAAGTCGGGTGTGGGGTGAAGAGGAAGGGTTTGGGACATAGGAGAGGCATGTTCACTGTCCCCAAGCATGTAAGGGTGACGGACTAGGAAAAGGCAGAGGCGGAAAGGAGATGGAAAAGAATATCACTCACCACGTTGTAAGCAGTGAGCTGCTGATAAACAACCAGTATTATTTCTTTCTTGAGACATCTTACCATGTAGCTCTGGCTGGTTTCAAACTCGTGATCCTCTTGCTCCGCCCCCCCCCCCCGCAATGCTGGAGTTATGAACGTGCGCCACCACATCTGACTACCTTTCTCCTCTAACCATCCCTGCTCTCCACGGATGTAGTTAATTGTCTCCTTAATTCTGAGGGAGAAAAGGAGTGAAGAATTTTGGTCAGAGGCTCATAATCCTTTCTTTTGACTCAAACGCAGCAAGAGGAGAGGAAGCTGGGTATGTGAACCCTCTGGTCATTCTCATGTTATAAAATAGAGAGAGCGCTGCTATGCCACCTAGCTACCAGCTCTGCAGGAGCCACTCCCAGGTGGTAGCCTACAGCATCTCCCTCCTGATGCAATCCTGGAGGGGCGGCCAGATATGTGATATAAAAACACAGCAGTTTCCCATTTCATAACATCACGTGTCCAAATAAATGAAGCTGTTGACTCAGGCTGATTAGATGAGGGGCCTTTCCTAAAAAGCAACCCACATGAGGCTAAGAAAAACAGGATTCTTGGAGGAATTAGGCCTCTAATCCCCAGCTTCCCCAGCCATGATCCGGTGGAGTTGCGGAGCTCCCTGTCAGGAGCAGGCTAAAGACTGCATTCCTCTCCCACTACTGGCCTCCGAGCTGGTGACTCTTGCCTAGGCAGAAGGACTCTGATCTCAAGGCTTCCGTGAGGCCAGGAAGCCTGAACTGCAGCCAGAGTTAGTGAAGGAACCCCAAATCCTCTCATCACCCCACTGAGATTTTCTTAGATCCCGGAAGGTGCAAGCTATAGCTACTCTGCTCCATGCTCCTAGTGAAAGCTAGAAAATGATGGAGCTGGATTCACAGGGTGCCTGTCTGCAGCCATGACTCCACATGCCCCACAAAGCATGCAAAAGATAGAACAGAAAAGGCAGGAAAGGGCGTATGGTAAGGTGCCTTGTTAGTGGCTAGCCATATCAGGAAGGAACAACGTTCTGCACACACAGCTCTCATTGCAGGTATGATGTCCTGCACACACAGCTCTCATTGCAGGTACGATGTCCTGCACACACAGCTCTCATTGCAGGTACGATGTCCTGCACACACAGTTCTCATTGCAGGTACGATGTTCTGCACACAGCTCTCATTGCAGATATGATGTCCTGCACACACAGGTCTTACTCAGATATCCAGGAGCAGGGTCCTGGCTCTAATCACATGTATACCAAGGATAATGTTTACCTAATGTTTGCCCCTCTTTCCAGATGGTAAAAGCAAGGCATGTGAGCAAATGCATGATGGGTCTGAAGGGAGACCTATTCAAGAGTGGAATCCTCTGGGCATACTGCCCTGTCTCGTCTTTACATGGGAAGAGTCGTTGCCTTGTCTGAGTTGCTCTGAAGACTGGATCAGGAACTACATGGGAAGGATTTGACCTCTTGCTGTGTCCATTGCCCATGATGCTTGTAGGGCTAGCCAAGAGTGGGGAGGGCCGGGGCCCCACTTGAGCTAGGGAGACTTATCAACTACAGAGGTGAGACAGACTGTGGGAAGAGGCCCAGGTACTTCCAACTAGAAACAAATGCAACTGTAATGTTCAAGGAAGACTTCCAGGAGGCACTAAAATTCCAGTGGCTAGAAAAAGGGATCTGGATAGTGACCACAGAGTATGAAGACAGGGCCAGCTGGGGAAGAATATCTCATGGTGGGGAAGACAGGCAGGAGAAACAGCTGCATAGCCATCAAGAGAACCAAACAGGGTCCCTGGTACCAAGGCTGAACAAGAAACTGTGCATCGAACTCCTTCCTCTTGACTCCATTCTTAGCCAGCTTGGTCTGAATCCTTGTTCTTGTCTATTCAGTCCCTACTATTTCCAGGGCTGGCTAATGGCTCCCTGTCTTCTGCCCCCATACATACCCAGCAACCCACCTTCCCCAAAGATCCCTCCCAGTGGGAAAACAGGGCTCAAGCAAGCCACTAATTTCCATATTGGCACTTGTGTAAATAGGAAACCACTCATTTCCATGACTGTGGTGAGGATGGGGTAAGAATCTGATACACAGCTCTCAGTGAATTTAAAGCTATTTTTCTCAGAAGGACCATCTCTCCATCCGATGAAACCCTAATTGTCTCCCTCCCTCCTTACACTTGCAGGGATAGACGCCCCGTAGGGACGACCTCTGGCTTAACCAAAGCCCTTTTAGAGATCCTCATACCTGCTGTCACACAGCTGGGTGCTATTTACAGTACCACAGGCTGCACTCTTGGAAGGCATGTCTAGACATCCACTCTTGGGGACAGAACACATCACCTTGCCCTGCACATCCTTTGCATATAAGGTAAGCTAGGCACTCAGCTGGAAGCCACTGCTCAGATACCTTCAGGGGGCCCAACAGGTAATATGAATGAGGCAGAGAGGCTTGCTCATGTAATAGAGGATGGTACCGCCTAAGGTCAACTGGAGAACCAAGGTGTGCACCAGTTGGCTTGTTGAGTGACAAAGGAAAGACACTGCAGAGACAGAAGCCCTGGGCCACTTTCTCAACAGGTCACCACAATCAACTGGTTCCCCCTTCTCTGTGCTGCAGGGGACTGTCAGCAGAGGCCAGCGAACCCATCCTGGCAGCTGGCAAGCTCTGATGAAGATCAAACAGATCAGCTCTTAGGAGAGCACTTTGAAAGCCTGGGGCTCCACAGAGACCTGGGGGACTGTACTCAGAAGTTCTGATGTTTTCCCAAACCAGCTCCCAAATCTCAGATGATCATGAACAGGTGTATGGCGGCAAGGGGAGCTTAAAAGGCCCCTGTTGCCCTGCTGGGAGCTGCCTCCTATCTCCTTGGGATCTCCCACGGCCCGGGCTCTGCAAAGGGATGGTAATTGGGTCCCTCTGGAAAACAGCAGAAGCGGCTTAAGGCAGCTGGAGGCGGCAGAAATCCTATCCCCTCCAGAGCCCTGACATTCTCACATCAGCCGAGCCTGTGCCTGCAGCCTCCTAAGACCACCTGGCCTCTCTGCCCTCCCTGTTCCCATGGCTCCCTACAGCCTTCCCCCACACAGTGGCTGGCAGAGGCCAGTGGTTGGAGACGCCATCTTCCCTCCAAGGTCCTGGTGGCAGCTACCAAATGGCACAATGACCTCTTCAAACCAAAGTCCAGCGTCACCCTCACCTCCTAGGGCAGGAGGATACTGAGGCCCCACCTGTGGTCCAGTCTGACCTCAGAGAGTGAAGCCAGGTGTCCTGGTCACCAGGACCACAAACTGCTTGTGATCAAGTGTGGTCACTGGCTTCACATCAAATATAATGCGATTAGTGCCAAGGTTCAGGCACCTGCTCTTCCCCCAGCACTTTCCAAGATCATCCAGAAACTCCAGGAGATGATGTTTTCATTCCTGCCTTTTAGATGGGGAAACTGAAGTGCAGAGACATAAACGGAATCTACTCTTAATCTACTGTAAACTGATGCTTTTGCTAGCAAAAAAATAAATAAATAAGCCTCATGTGCTAGAACTTACACATTTTTTAAATTGTTTTAATTTAAAAAAAAAAGCCTACTTGACAAGCTCCAGGTCAGAGAGAGACCCTGTCTCAAAAAAGAAATGGTAGGGGGCAGCAAGATGGCTCAACAGGTAAAGGCACTCGCTGCACAGCCTGCCAACTTCCAAAACCCACATAAAGGTGGAAGAGAAGCAACTCCACAGGGCTGTCATCTGCCGGCCGCATGTGCGTCAACTTATCCTCTTAAATAAATGTGTTCCGTGCACCTCCTCATCCTGCCCAATTAGCTGCAGTGAAGCTGTTACACCTCTCCCCTTAGCCCAACGTCAAGAACAGTGAGAAATGTTTATATCAGCTTTAGCGTAATACGCACACAAAAACATAACACAGCTCAGGGGTCCAGCAACAGGAAAACGAGTAAACTAGGTGCATTGTAGCCAAACAGTGGAGCACTACACAACAGTAAAAACAACTATTGGCTGGCATACACACAGTACGTCTTAATCATTTACTCTTCAAAATCCAGCTGAAGGGAAGAAACCTTGCCGAAGGGAGTGGCTGGTGAGAATCTGTTCATGTGTACAGGAAATCAGGGAAAACTAATCCGCGGGAAGATATCAAGAGTGATTCTCTCCAGGATGGTACAGAGACTTGTCTACAAACATAGTGGCACTCCCATGTCACACAGAAATGGGGACATATACTTTGCATTCATCTCAACTCACAGAGTGGCAGAGTCAAGACTGATTCAGTTGTGCCATTAAACAGACATTAACTCCAGGCAGCAGTACTCTGAACTCTTTAGGAGTACAGTACCTAAAGTTTACAATGGAATGTATCATGTAAGGCAGAGGGATTGGCCTGGGGAGGTAAAGGGTCTCACTCCACAGGCCTGACAACCTATGTTTGAATCCCCAGCAGCCAGCTAGGAAGCTGTATGTGGCGGTGAGCAGCTGTGACATCAGCACTCCTGCCTTGAGATGGGAGATGGAAACCGAATGGCCCTGATGCTCACAGGCCAGCTACCTAATAGTGCTCAGCACATCAGGAGGAACAAGAGAGATCTGACTCAAGCAAGGTAGAAGGGGAGAACCAACTCTCAAAATTATCCCTAACCTCCATATGTTTGCCATGGGGCATGTGAACACACACACGTGCACATGTGCGCGCATACACACACACACACACACACACACACACACACACACACACACGGGGTGGAGATAGACTAACAGAAGACTAGGCAAAGAATACATCTATGATAAAGGAAATTTAGCAAAATAGAGAGGCAGGAAGGGGAGCAGAGAAAAATGTAGAACTCAATAAAAATCAATAAAATTTCTTTAAAAAAATTAGCAAAATGACGATTGGAGGATTGATGTGTGTTTGATGTGTGATGGATTGTGTTTGGAGATTTCCATGATGAACATCTGGAACTATCACTGTTTAAGGACTCCCTAAATGCTACATTCAGGGGAGTTGGGAAAGCCTGTGTTCAAATCCTGCTGACAAGGTCATTTCCTCCTTGTGTGATCTGGGATGAGATTTAAGCTTGTGAAGCTTTGGTATCTGAATGCATGGAAGGAAGTTGACATCTCTGTCCAGAGAGCTTGTGGGGATGAGAGAACAGCACACACAACGGGCTTGCAAGAAGAGTTCAGCGTGACCTAAAATTGTAAAAAAAAAAAAAAAAGGCTTCCATTATAGACTCACAGAGCAGCTAAACCGATCTCTCAATTGCTCCCTCTCTCTCTCTCTCTCTCTCTCTCTCTCTCTCTCGTGTGTGTGTGTGTGTGTGTGTGTGTGTGTGGAGAGAGAGAGAGAGAAAGAGAGAGAGAGAGAATGTATGAGCATGTGTGTGATGTATGAGTGAGTGCATGGACAGATACATTGCCCTGTGCATGAACATGTGGATGCCAGTTGTTGACATAGGGTGTCCTCCCCTACTACTCCTTACTTTATTTTGAAACATCTTATTTCTCTCACTGGACCTGGAGCTTGCTGTTTCAAATGGGCTGGCCGGCCAGCATGCCCTCTGGGATCCACCTATCTCCACACCCCGACCCTAGTGCTGAGGTTACAGACCCCAGTTTTTACGCACATGCTACAAATCTGAACTCACATAAACATGCTTGTACAGCAAGCATTTTTACCCACCGAGACATCTCCTTAGCTCAAAAAGAAAAAAGATTTATAATACTAAATAATACAATAGATAACATTTCACAAAAGAATGTTTGAAAACACCTGGTAAACAGGATTTTGACTGTGCCCAATGCAAATGAATGGTAAATGTCTAATGTGGCAAATATGCCAGTTATCCTAACACAATTACCTTCTATTCGTGTATTGCAGTGCCATGGTGTCCCATAAATGTACCTAATTACTATGTGTCAATCAAAAATAAAACACATTTATTTTTGGGAGCTCTGAGTATAGCATGCACAGTGTTATGGATTAAATCTGAACCGTTAAAAAGTAATTAATTTACTTTACAAAAAAACAGGATTGGGTCTAGAGAGTTGGTTCAGTGATTAAGAGCACACATATTGCTCCTACAGAATACCAAATTTTTCTCTGTTTAACAGCCCTGGAACTGGTTCTGTAGACCAGGCTGACCTCTAACTCAAAGATCTGCCTGCCTCTGCCTCCTGTGCGCTGGGATTAAACCTGGTTCCAGAGTTCTGTTTTCAAGTCTAGGTATGGCAGTTCACAGCCACCTGTAACTCCTGCTCCAGGAAATCTGACGCCCTCTTCTGGCTGCCAAAGGCACTGCATGCAAATCCCACCCACCCCTCCCCCTGATGAGACCAGAGATAAAGCACTTAGCTTGCTTCTCCAGGTCTCCCAGGAGAAATCAAAGCACTAAGCGGCAGGAGGGACTTTGGAGCTGAACTTACAACATCCTGTGCACTGATCCAATTCCAAAATATCAGCAAAGAAACAAAAAGAACACCTCACCAAACCAGAATAAAACTGTGAGACTAACCCCACAGTCCAGACAATACAGCATTCTCTCAGATAAAGAAATCACCAATGAGAGTCTGGAGAGATGGCTCAGGGGATAAGAGCACTTGCTACTCTTCCAGAGGACCTGAGTTCGATTCCCAGCTCCCACATGGTGGTTCACACTGTCTGTAACTTTAGTCCCAGGGGATCCAACACTCCCCTGACCTCTGTGGGCACCAGGCACACACATGGTTCATAGACAAACATGAAGGCAAAATACTCATACACATAAATAAATGCCAGGAATTTTCTTAAAGAAGAAAATAAAGCCGGGCGGTGGTGGCGCACGCCTTTAATCCCAGCACTTGGGAGGCAGAGGCAGGCAGATCTCTGTGAGTTCCAGGACAGGCTCCAAAGCCACAGAGAAACCCTGTCTCAAAAAAAAAAAAAGAACAAAATAAAGCTTCTGGAAATTAAAAACCCACGGTCGTCACATTCACTTTGCCAGCACGAACACTAAAGCTTAGATGACGCAGAGATCTGCATCACCCATGCTCAAGGACTGCACAGATCTGCATCACCCATGCTCAAGGACTGCACAGATCTGCATCACCCATGCTCAAGGACTGCACAGATCTGCATCACCCATGCTCAAGGACTGCACAGATCTGCATCACTGAGCATCCTAGACTTCTGTCTCTGAAGTGGGATCATAGTGAGTATTTATAAATCTCCTATTCAGATTCCTTATTTTATGCTTATACTAGCCTAATTTCTTTTCAATGTGAGATTAAAACTTTGTACACAGGGGCTGGAGAGATGGCTCAGTGGTTAAGAGCACTGACTGCTCTTCCAGAGACCCTGGATTCAATTCCCAGCACCCACATAGCAGCTCACAACTGTCTGTAACTACAGTTCCAGGGCACCTGACACCCTTACACAGGCAGACACACAGGCAAAACACTAATGCAAATAAAAATAAACAAGTATTTCTAAAATGCTGTATGCAGATCTCTCTCTCTTTCTCTCTCTCTCATACACACACACCACGAGAAGTCAGTCATCAATGGATGTGGTGGCAAATACCCATAATCCCAGCACTCGGGAGGCTGAGGCAGGAGAATCACAAGTTTAAGACCAACCTGGACAATACAGCAAAACCCTGTTTCAAAAAAAAATCATCAATATTAAGATTGTGAAAGTAGGGTAAATTTGTAGGTCAAATGAAGCTGAAGAGATGTGTAAACTAGAAAATAACTGTGGGGATTATCCAGAGGGCTAAACAGCATGCCGGAGCAATGGAAAGCAAGGAACACAGTTAAAGGAAGAGACATTAGGGGCTGGAGAGAGGGCTCAGAGGTTAAGAACACTGACTGTTCTTCCAGAGGTCCTGAGTTCAAGTCCCAGCAACCACATCATGGCTCACAACCATCTGTTATGAGATCTGGTGCCCTCTTCTGGCCTGCAGGTATATATGTAGACAGACTATTGCATACATAATAAATAAATAAATATTTTTAAAAAAAGAAATAAAAAGATCCAGTGAATCTGGAGTAAGAAAACATCCTTGTAAAAGTTCCAGTCATCGTGAGCCTTCGGTAGCAGCAAAAGAGATGAATCTTCATAAGGATAAAACATTTCAATTCCCAAGCAAATTAAATGCAAACACCCTCATGCCTGGACACATCAGAGCAAACATTAAAAAAAAAAAATCCTAAAAGCGTCAGAGAAGAAGCATGTCTCCTACAAAGGGATGATTAGGCTTCTTGACAGCAACCACAGATGCCAGATGCCAGAAAATAATGCAATACTGTGTGTATCCTCTACACGCTGAAGAAAGATCACTGTTCTTTCTGTGTGCTGTGCTCAGCTATATTATCACTTGAGTTTTCAGTCAAAAGGTTATGACTCACAGACCTTAGTGGAAGCCCACACTGCTGGAAGAAGACATTGGATTTAGAAGAGAGGAGGGGAGGAGCAAAGAGCAGGCAGACATGTGACTAACCCAAGGAAGCAGTAACTGTGAAAAAGCACCGACAGGAGCTATGCAGACTTAGCACATACACGCTGGACAAACACTCACTGTTTGGTCACTTTGGATTCTATGCGCCTCCTCTGAGACACAGTTCTCCATGTGTTTGGGGCATGCAGCTCAGAAGCTCTTCTGCTTATTATGGCTGTCACATCATATTGAGTTCTTCATTTCTGGAATACTTCACTATTTCTGGTCTAATGAGAAAATCCCTTCCTAGTTTAAGGGCAATTCCACACTATCTTTTTTCATTTTTTACCCTCTTTAGTTGGTAAGGGAGGAGAATCCTAGTTCTGCATACTATTTAGAAACTCCACGGAGTAATATTTTTATTCAACTGGGAAATTTTATTTACATTCCTTTGATGGTGCTTCAAGAATAATGAGTGGTGGCGAGACGGCTGAGAAGGTAAAGGTGCCTGCCGCAAAGCCTGGTGGGTCTCCAGGACCCGCTTTGTGGAAGGAGAGAACCAACTCCCAAAAGTTGCCCTCTGACCTCCACACATGCACACATACACATAAACATACATCATATACACATACATCATGTACACACGTATATACATGCACACACCTGCACATGAGCACACAAAATAAATAACTGTTATCTTTTCAAAAAGAACCATTCCTGTCTGCCAAATTCTGGAGTAGATTCTTAGGTGGTGCAGTGGCTGAAGGTTAAGGGTCTGGCAACACAAACAAAGCCTGGGAAGCCACACAGCATGACTTCCACTGTTGCAGCGCATTGCTCCAGGCAGCCACAAGCCCACCAAGATTCAAGGAAGAGGACAGACACCCCACCTCGAAGAGAAGAATGCACGGGATGTGGAAGCCACAGTTTTAAACTATCACCCGTATTTGTAACCCACCTGAAATTAGGTGCACTTCGCAGTGGGAGATAAGGTGTAAGATCTATTACTGCTGCGTACACAGTGTTCTGTCTACCTTCCCTCTTGACATCACAGAAAAGGACTGTGTGCTCAGACTGTTGCAAACGTCCAAGGTCTGACACTAATGAGTGGCCACGTTCAGATCAAGGGTAGTGAGTGACACTGGAAGATGTGTGACACTTTGCTGTTGCTTTGAAACCAGGTCTCTCTGTAATGCTGGCTGGCCTTAAACTCATGTTCTTCGCGCAGCAGCCTCTGGTGTGCTGGGGCTATAGGTTTGTGCCAGCATACCGAGAAAGGCCACCCTTTAACTCTGCTTTCAAACAGAAATAACTGGCTTTAGTCACATTCATTGGACCAGCCTGTGAGGATACAAGTTTAGAGTCAGCCATCAAGAGAGGGAGGTGGTACCCAGGAGCAAGGAGCGGGCTTCCTGTGTAAACAGGAGGTTCATGGGAAGCAGGACTGTGGTGCACGGACAATGGGCAGTGAGCAGGCAGGGCTTCCAGTCTCCGGTGGGTGATGAGGACTGTAAGGGACCAGGCAGGAACAGCTGGGGCCCGGTTCTCTGCTGCCTGGCCCTGGAGAGGAACTGGCCTGCTCCTGGCTTTCCCAGGAGGAAGTTCCCCACTGCTTCTCGGGAAGCCCTTCCCATCCCAGACCTCCCTGTGCCTCAGCTTTCTTCAGTAGCCTGTTGTCTTTTGGGCTAATCTGGGAGACAGGCCTCTTGTGAAGTCCCTGTGGCCTGGGGGTGGGGGTGGGCAAGGCAGGTCAGGCCCAGATGCCAATCAGGGAGGCAGCCCCTACTGAATGTTCACTAAAGAAACACACACACACACACATACAAAGAGGGAGGGGAGGAGAGAGAGAGAGAGAGAGAGAGAGAGAGAGAGAGAGAGAGAGAGAGAGAACACAAGAAGACCCAACTGTGATCCCAGCCCAATTCTGAATAGTTTTGTGACTAAGGCAAGGCGCTTATCTTCCCAGAGTCACCATTTCCTCATTTGTAAAGTCAGGAAAACCGTGTCTATCCTTGCTTGAGGATAAAACAAGCTAACATATGCAAAGCGACAGGCTCCAAGTGTTGCATGAACGGAAACATGAGTACACAGAACATAAGAACCTGAACGCTGAACCACATCTAAGAGGGGTTCTTGGTGGGTGGTTTCCCTGAAACCTAAGGGAGAAGGAATATATTTGTGTGCATAACTATATGTGCATTCTTGGTGTGTGCATGCACACTCATGTGCACAGCACATACTGCAGGACATACAGCATCCTCAACATTTTTCTAAGTTGATACGTACCTTCATGATCACGGATGCCGAGAATACCAGGTCACACAAGCAGTGTAATATGGAAGAAGCATGTTTACAATCTGAGAGGTCATTCAAATTTCAGAGTTGGAAATTTTGTCCTAATATCAAGCCAAAAGTTATGGGAGAGTATGTTTTTTATGTGTATGGGTGTTTTGCCAGCATGTTTGCCTGTGCACAACCACATATGTGCCTATCACCTTTAGAGTCCAGAAGAGGACAGACAAAGGAACCCTTGAAACTGGAGTTGAAGACAATTGTAAGCCACCAAGTAGGTGCTGTGGTCCTCTAGAAAAGCAGCCAGTGCTCTTAACCACTGAGCCATCTCTCCCGACTTAACCATCCCCTCTTTTTAACAGGGTCTCACTATGTACTTCTGGCTGATCTGCTACTCTCTTATGTGGACCAGACTGGCCTCAAATCCACAACAATCCACCTGCCTCTGCTCCAGGTGTTGAGATTAAAGGAGTATGCCACCATGCCTGGCTGGTAGAATCATTTCTTATGTAACTGGAATCACCAACTCAAACAACAATTTTAAAGACCAACTCATCTAACAAAATACCATCCAAGAACAGACTAATCTGATGTTTACAGGACGGGGATGGAAAACATTTTAAAATTATCTTTACAGTGTGTGTATGGTTGATTTGCCTGCATGTGTGTCTGTGTGCCACATCTCTCTGTGCCTGTTGCCTGTGGAGACCAGAAGAGAACATCAAATCCCCTGGACCTGGAGATAGATGGTTAGGAGTCACTGTGAGGGTACTGGAAATCCAACCCTGTCCTCTGGAAGAGCTACAAGTGCTCCTAACCACTGAACTTCCCTCCAGCCCCGGGAAAACATCTATGAAGTCTCTATTTCCCGTAGTTAAAGCTGCGTTTCTTTAAGAGCAGAAAACTTCCCTCGTACAGTAAAAACACTTCTTTATAACACGGTATCCTCCGGTCTGAGTTCATGGATTCTGGCAAGCACACCTGGGAGGTCAGAATTGAGGAGCCCGTGTAATCACCCATGTGTTACAGGTAAGTCCTGCCAGAAACACCTGAATTATGTGTTTGATTTTTTTTAACTCTTTTTTTTTTTAACTTGATTGTCAGAAAGTTTTTAGTGTTGCCAATTATTTCTTAGGCTTGATAGTCTGTTTTGGCAACCCACAGTTGAAGAGGCTGGGCCTTGAAACCCCATCCCATAACAAATTAAACCAGGCAGTCCCAACTACCTTTAATGACTGTTCACAAGCCTCCACGGGGACTTCAGCTGGTCCTCAGAATTGCCCCTGCCTGGGTAGAGCTGCCCTAGAGCTTCCTGGCCTGCAGGCCTGCCTGGACTCCTGCACCACATCCTGGAAGAGGCAAAGTGGCGCTCCCAAGTGAGGAAGCTCACACTCCGGGAGCCCCGCTGCTGGCCAAGAGAGATGCCCGCATGCATCGCTGCAGCGGGCTTGGCACACAGAGAGGTGGTGCCCTTGTCCTTGGTCCTCCACCGAAGAGCCAGGCACCCAGTCTCAGAGCGCCCTCTCCAATTCCATTCTGCCACTTCCCCGTGTGAACACCACGAGGACACTAATGAGAGCCAGAAATGCTGTGCCAGATTCCCTCTGTTTCTACCTCTCATCTACTTATAATTAAAATAAGAATGGCTCAGACTACAGAGATGGCTCGGGTGGTTAAGAGTACTGATGTCTCTTTCAGAGGACCCAGGTTCAATTCCCAGCACCCACATGGCAGCTCACAGCTGTCTGTTATTCCAATCCCAGGGGATCTGAAACCCTCTTCTGGCCTCCTCAGGAACCTAGCATGCACACTGGCAAAACACAGGCAAAACACAAACACACATTAAAAAAAAACCTCTAAATATGGAGTTATAAACATTTATTCAATAAACATTTTCTGTCAGATACTGTACATCAAGTACTTACAAATATAAGTAGTTGGGTGGTGGTGGCACACGCCTTTAATCCCAGCACTCCAGAGACAGAAGCAGGCGGATCTCTGTGAGTTCAAGGCCAGCCTGGTCCACAAAGCTAGTTCCAGGACAGCCAAGGCTACACAAAGAAACTCTATTCCTCAAAACCAAAAATAAAAATAAAACAATAAAACAATAAAAGAATGTAAGTATAGGGCTGGAGAGATGGCGCATCCACTGGCACACTGGATGTTCTTGCCAAGGACTCTGTTTCGGTTCCCAGTACCCTAAAGGTGGCTCGCAAACACTCATAGGCACACAGAAGCTATACATACATATATACATACAGGCAAAGTTATACATTTAAATAAAAAAGAATATAAAGATGAGTAAGAGGCCAGGTGGAGTCTGCAATGCCAGCTTCTGTAAAGTGAGGCAGGAACGTCCCTGGAATGCAAAAGTTTCAGGACAGTATGAGCAACACAGCAAGGGAAGGCAGAAATGGGGATGCAGAGATGGGAGAGAGCCAGCCAGCCCTGCCCTCTGGGAGTCCCCAGTCTAGTAGAAGGAGACAGACAAATTAACAAGTCAATGGCAGCATAGAATAGCAACTGCTCAGGCAGGAGTAAGCACAGGCAAGGTGCCTAGGAGCCCAAAGAGGGCCCAGTCTGCTGCCATTCAAGAATGGGCCTATGAGGCCCCCAAGAGGTTGCAAGACCAAGCATGGGTGGGAAGCTGGCTGGTCAGATGGCGCAGCAGGTAAAGGGATTCGTTTGATGCCTGGAACCCACATAAGAATACAAGGAGAAGCCGGGCGGTGGTGGCACACACCTTTAATCCCGGCACTTGGGAGGCAGAAGCAAGTAGATCTCTGTGAGTTCAAGACCAAACTGGTCTACAAGAGCTAGTTCCAGGACAGGCTCCAAAGCTACAAAAAAAAAAAAAAAAAAAAAAAAAAAAAAAAAAAAAAAAAAAAAAAAAAAAAAAAAAAAAGGCAAGGAGAAAACCAAGTCCATAAGGTGTCATCATCTGACCTCCACACATGCTCAATGGCACATGTGCCCACACACACACATCATGCTCACACATGTGCTAATAATGCTCTTTTTGGAAAGACCCTGAGAGTAATTCAGCTTTGTCATGCCCAGGAAGGGCAGCCAGAAGAATGCACCTCTATTTCCAGGTGACAGGAGGTGTCGGGACAGGCAGAACACCCAGAATGTGGATATCCTGAGACAGCCAAGAGGCCACACCCACCCAGCCTCCTGACACATGGGCACCTTGTTCAACCATACCAAACACGTGGGTATCATGGGCACGATGACAATGCTTACACCTCCCAGAGCACACAGTACCTACGTTGGCACCTGTTGGTGTGTGGCTGGTAGTACCCCTGGACTTGGACGCTAGCACCTGCAAGACACTGGAGGTGACGAAGCTCTGCTGTGTCCTGACCCTTACCCGTGAGACCATCTCAGATGGCCTGATCTCAAGTGCCCCCCTGCCTACAGCCCTAGAACACAGGCTTGAAGAGCTGCAGGGGACAAGGCCCTGTGCCCTGGAACCCTGCTGGGCAGCTATCCCTTAAAGGCCATGCAGCACATGTTGGCAAAGAAACCAGTAATGTGATGGGAAATTGGCGTGTTTAATATTCTTTTTCTTTCCTTTTTTTCTCAGGCAGAAGACTATGCTGAATCTTTCAGAACCCATGAAATCAGCAATTTCCCAAGTGACTACTTGAAATCCCATTGTCATTGTTATAAACACACGAAACACCCCCCCCCTTGCCTGCCTGTCATCCACAGCCCCAAATGGTGGTTATTGGCTTTTTTTCTTTTCTTTTCTTTTTTAAGTTTCTCTCTATGAAATAACTTAGTTAATTCCTGGAGAACGATAGAATTAAATTACCACTGTTTTTGCAATCGCTAATGAATAATGTCTCTAGGCAGTGATCAGCAGTGATTGTTAAAATATAAAAGAAAAATAATTCAGACACTGGTGTTGTCTGCCCCCTCCCCTGTGGAACTGCATATGATGAGGAACTGTTCATAATCTCTCAATTAATCTGAGTGAGCCTCTGGCCCAGCTATATTGGCCTTCCATCACTGTACACTCAAGTATTCCAACGAATACCCTAGACAAATCACCTTAGGAGGCAGGGTTTATCTGAAGGTTTCTACCCATGATCTTTAGCCCTGCTGCTGTGGGAGTATAGTAGCGCAGTGCCTCATGGCAGGGGTTTATGGTAGAGAAGGTCTCAACCTCTAGAAAGGGACCGGCTCTGTCATCCCCTTCACACTGTGACACTTATTTTCTGTTGCTGTCATAAAATACCATGACCAAAAGCAAGTTAAGAAAGAAAGAGTTTATTTTGGCTTTCAGCTCATGACTCCAGAGGGATGGAATCCATCATGGTAGCAAGATCAAAAAGCATCCACACACAGGAAGGATGGGGCAGGGCGTGGGGGGAAAGGAAAGAGAGAGGGGGAGAGGGAGAGGAAGGCTGAGAAAGAGGGAGGGGAAAGAGAGGGAGGGGGAAGGAGGAGAGGAAGAGACAAAGAACAGGAAATGGGACAAGATTATAAACCATCAAAGCCTAGCCCCCATTGATGAGGTACTTCCTCCAGCAAATCTCTGCTTCCATAACCTCCTAAAGGGGAGGGTGTTTGAACCAAGTATTCCAAATACATGAGCTTATGCAAGACATTTCTCAGGCAACACCCACTCTTCCCCACTCTGATCTAGTTTTCCTCTCCGTTAAGGCACCACCAAGTAGGACCACAGGCTGGGCCTTCGGGGAGATGCTTCTGTACTTTGGGAGACCCAAACTGTAGCATCTACCAATGTACAGGAACTACCAAGGTCAGAGGAGATGCCACAGGGTACAACCAACAAGAGCCAGTTGTGCTGAACTACAGAGCAATTGGCCACTACCTTTAACAGATATAGTGCAAGAAGGAAAGGGGGCTATAGCGAGGGCTTGGTTGGTGGAGTGCTTGCTATGCAAGCATAGAACCTTTCAGAATCTATATTTTAAAAGCTGGGCACAGTGGCACGTGCTTGTAATTCACTGATGGGGAGGCAGCGACCAGTGATTCCCTGGGACTCACTAGCCAGGCAGCCTAGACTAATTGGTATGTCCCAGGTCCCAGTGAGATACCATGTCTCTAAACACAAAGTAAATAGTTCTTGAAGACCACCACCCAAGACTGACCTTCAGCCTACACACACACACACACACACAGAGAGAGAGAGAGAGAGAGAGAGAGAGAGAGAAAGAGAATTGTTTTTTAAAAAAGCAAGTAAGAGATGAGTGTTTTCAACAGCTAAAAAGACAAGACAGATATCAAGTGCGATGTATAGGCCTTGACTGAATTCACTAACTCAAACAAATCAGGTATAAAATTGCTTGACTGAACTGAGCAAATATGAACATTGGATAGGTATGCATTATACCAAAACAGCCACTCTTGGCTTTTTAGGTGCAATCATGGTGTGATAGCTGTTTTCTTAAGTGCTTGTAATTTAGAACTATAACTTGAAATTCTTGCAAATCGAGTAATAGATGTATCTGTGGTGTGGGAGGTCCTTCTGTCTATGTGTTGCTTTTATTGGTTAATAAAGAAAACTGCCTTGGGCCTGCATAGAGCAGAGCAGAGCAGAGCTAGGTGGGAAAAACTAAACTGAATGCTGAGAGAAAGGAGGAAGAGTCAGAGAGAAGCCATGGAGCCACCAGAGACAGACTCTCTGAAATATTACTGGTAGGCTACAACCTCGTGGTGATGCACAGATCAATGGAGATGGGTTAAATTAATATGTAAGAGTTAGCCAATAAGAAGCTAGAGCTAATGGGCCAAGCAGTGATTTAAATAATATAGTTTGTGTGATTATTTTGGGGCTGAGCAGCCAGGAACAAGTGGCCTGCTTCAACATATCTGTGGTTGTATCTAAGTAGTGTCCTGCAAAGCAGACATAACAGGGTGATACACAACCATAATCCCAGCATTTCGGAGGCTGAGACAGGAGGATAAAGAGTTTAAGGCCAGCCTCTGCTATGTAATGAGTTCCAGGCCTGCTATGCTACAAAGTGCGACCCTGGAGAAACAGAGAGAAACACAGGCAGAACACAGCCATGCTAATAATCATCATCATTTGTACCAGGCTTTCTTTTGGGCCACCAATCAGCTCCCAAATCAAGACATGAAGACTTCTGATTAGTTATGAATGCTTGGCCTTAGCTTGTGTTCACTTTCTGGGTAGCTTTTCTTTCTTTAACTTAAATTAACCTGTTTGCCTTCATCTATGTTTTGCCTCAGGGCTTTTTACCTTTTCTTTCTGTTTGTCCTACCCCGTCCTACCCCGCATCTGCTGGCTGACTGCTGCCTGTCTGGCTCCCTCTCTCCCTTGTTCTCTCCTCTCTTCTTCCCCCTCGTCTCTCTTGAGCTAGAGTTCTCCTGTTTATTCTCTCTGCCCACCAGTCCCACCTATCCCTCTCCTGCCTTGCTATTGGCCATTCAGCTTTTTATTAGACCAATCAGGTGGCTGAAGCAGGCAAGGTGGAAACAGCAACACATCTTTACATAATTAAACAAATGCAGGACAAACAAATGTAACACATCTTTACATTGTTAACAAAAGCAACAGAAACAAATGAAACACACCTTCACATAGTTAAAGTAATATCCTGCAGCATAAATAAATGTGACACACCTTTACATAGTTAAATATACCACAACAATTATCGATGCTGTTGGTATATTCATAGCATAATATGTTTATCTTATGAATAGTAATTGCTGATATTTTTCTATGCTTCCTCCATGCCAGGCCCTATACTAAATGTTTACAAATGGTACCTCAATTTATCTACTTGAACCCCACTGGATGCTACCATCACCATTTACATTTGCATTTGAGAAAAGCAAGTCACGGAGAAGCTGTGCGATCATTGTAAAGCCACCCAGCAAATACATCGCAGGGCCAGCTTGTCACTGATATAGCTGAAACCCAAGCTCACGCTTTCTCCCACTGTTCCATCTTGTCCACTGGCTCTGACAAGATGGAGGCTCCACTCGCAGGCAGCTCAGGCTCTGCTTGCTGGTAACCGGGCAACTTACAGATGCCTGTCACCTTTGACCCAGCACTCCCACCCTTGGCAAACTGCAGCCCATGCACAGTAGCAGTCATGTATAAGAAAGCCCAAAGCAGAGCTATGGGTAACAGTAAAGACTAGGAAATGATCCAATGTCTCTCAACAGGAACATGGATAAATAAACCACAGCGTGTTCGTACAATGGAATGGTGCCACACAGGGGTAATGAACAGCGCTTGTCTTTGTGTATCGACCAGGAACTTTTTCACAAACATCTGGTTGAATCAAAAAAGCAAGCACGTGTCTTTCAGAACAGCCGGATGCCAGTTATATAAAGCTACAAAAACCCAGAACTTAATTTATTGCCCAGGAGCATATACACATGTCACACACATGTCATAACAGGTACAGGAATATTAAACACCAAATTTACCAGGATGTTCACTCCAGGAGAGAAACACACAGAAAGGAACCAAAGAAAGATGCAGATGAGTCCTAGACTAATATGTAAGATTTCTATCTTGAGGGGCTGGAGACATGGCTCAATGGTTAAGAGCACTGACTGCTCTTCCAAAGGATCTGAGTTCAATTTGCAGCACCCACATAGCAGCTAACAACTGTCTGTAACTTCAAAATCTGACACCCTCACACAGACATACATGCAGGCAAAACACCAATGCACATAAAATAAAAATAAATTTTAAAACAAAAAGGATTTCTATCTTGAAAAGAAACAGTGTAGTGGGTTGTAACGGCCCACACCTGCAATCCCAGCACTTGTGAGTTTGAGGTTAGCCTGGATTACTTGGTGAACCCCTCTCTGACCCCTAAAGTGAGGAAGAAACAGGGATCTAATTCACTGTTAGTGGGAACCCTCATAGTTCTTTCTCGAAAGACAGTTTTGCATAACCAAACTCACAAATTGCCATTTCTAGCCCCGTCTGCTAGAAATTTTGCTTTCAAATACACGGATATGTCTACAAAGTTAAGTACACAGATTGTACACCAAAGTATTGCTTGTGAGAACAAAGGCTTGGAAACAGCCTAGATGCCACTGAGTTAATTACATTTTCTGTCGCTATGATAAAATATCTGACAGAAGAAGCTGGAGAGATGACTCAGCAGGTAAGATGATTTATTGTTCTTCCAGGGGACCCACATTTGGTTCCAACACCCACACTGGGCAGTTCACAACTGCCTGTAACTCCAGCCCCAGGGACTCTAACACCCTCTTCTGGAATCCTCAGGCACCCTCACACACTTGACCTACCCTACCCTACACACATACACACACAGAGAGAGAGAGAGAGAGAGAGAGAGAGAGAGAGAGAGAGAGAGAGAGAGATGCTAACAGTTGTGTTTCCTAGGTGACTCCAAATCCAATCACGGTGACAGTGAAGATGAACCAGCTTAGGCACTTAGTTTTATTTTTTAAAAAATGTAGTAAGATGGCGTGTCATGACGCATATCTGAAATTGGAGAAGTGAGCGACTAAAGGAACAGTATCTCAAGTTCTTCCAGGGCAGCCTGGGCTAAGAGAAAGACTCTGGGGGGGGGGTTGATGATACACAAAGATTTCTAAGGTGCAGAATGTGGGGCACTAGTTGCTACCATGTACAGAAAGTGGCAGTGTGCGGGAGAAAATGGTTTATGCTTGTATATGCATAAAATGTGTGATAAAGCCAGGGTTCTGGCCGCCTGTGAGGTGGACAGCTTGGTAACAGAGGTTTTGTTCTGCAAGCCGTCTTATTTTATTTTGGTTCGGGTGAATATACTGCTACTCAAAAACTGATAAAAATGTAAAACTCTGAAGCAAGACAAGATCCCTTAACTTCCCAGGCTGATATTGCTGATAATTAAAAGGCGCCCTTGTCATCTGCTCCACTGCAGTGTCTTCCAGCCTGTCAGTGGCATGTACAGGTAACAGAGCCTGCATGTCCAGTGTGGTGGCGGATACCTTTAGTCCCAGCACTCAACAGGCAGAGGCAGGCAGAGCTCAGTTCAAGACCAACCCGGACAACAAAGAGAGTTCCAGTCCTGCCAGGACTGCACAATGAGACCAGTCTTAAAGCAAAAAAGACAGAGCTAAGCATAAGGACCCTCATTCTGTCTGCGCCAGGTACCTCTGTAGGCTAACGCAGACCCTGTTTCAGGGGTGTTACTGATCCTTCACTCCAAGTAAAATGCCAAAGTCAAAAAGTACCGGGGACAGGGCACACCAGAATCCTCAATTACCCACTCCCAGAGACCCCAAATTCAGACTATTACCTCCCCAACAAAAGCCTGCTTGTACCACCACAGCAGTCTGCCAGTAATTACGCCCAATCACAAACCCAGAGCCCAGCAAGGCCTCAATTACTCTGCAAAGGGGCCTAAGGAAGGGTGGGCTACCCAGAGTGTAAAGCCCACATATGACCTCTGTGGAGACCTGGTAACAAGGGGTCCTGAGCAAAAGACTGCTGGTCGTCTGACACCCACCCCCAGACCCTCTCCAGAAACCCATTTTCTGTTCTCTCACTGTCTGCAAATTCTCCCCATCTCCCACTTTTCCAGGTCAAGGTGCAGCATCTTCAAGCCATCCCCTGGTTCTACAGCACCCGACCATCCCTGGACAAACACTGTGTAGAGATGCCCAGGCTGGGCCTCCGGGAATCTGGAATCTTCTTTATGGTATCCAGAAACGACAGGGCCCTGGCCTACTCGGCAAATGTCCTGAGAACACCATTAGGTCTCCAAACCCACAGTCTGGCGGGTTTTTACGAAATGGAATCCCTCTCACACGGAGCAAAGGGCTGGGAAGGCATGAGATGGGAGGGCTGGCTGGTGTGTAAAGAGGCTTGGGGCTTGAAGTCTAAAAGTCAATTTAACACACTTCTACTAAAACGTGCAACAGGTGAGATCAGAGGAGTGGCAGGGCAGAGAGGATTTGGGGCAGAGAGATGGACGAGGATCAGCGTGAGTGTGTCAAAGTGATGTGGATGCCTGAGGTGGAGATGCGAAGCTGAAGGTCGGTAGTTTATTGCCAGTGGAGTTGGAAAGGGAGGGGTAAGCCCCACCTAAGCCCTCTTTTCAAGAATCAGCTTGCACAGAAGAGGGCTTCAGCCTCCTGCGTTCTTCTCTCCTGGCGAAGGAACGGGAAACTGGAACTGTTCGACGACCCATAAGAAAGGGAACCTGTGGGAGAGCAGCCGGCCCGGTGGCTGTGTGTCCAACCTGAACCATTCTGGGGAAGCGCGGCTTGCCCCGCACGGCGGGCGGGCGGCAGTGCCTTCTGCGACAGCTGCCTGAAGCCCCAGCCCGGAAGAAAAAGTCTTCATCAGGGACCAGTGATTTGCTCAAGTCTGCCGTCTAGACGTCGGAGCTCCGGGCCGGCTTGCTGAGAGGCTGCTGCGTCGGCGACTTCCTAGCTCGGCATTTGCAGGAATTTCTCTAGCAGCACAAGGAGCTGGAGACGCTGATGGCTCCTGAAAACCCCGGTCAGAGAAACACGGAGCTCCGCCTGGTCCGCCTGGCTCAGGACCGTGGCCGCTGGAGGTGGGCGCAGGCCGGAGGTCATTAAGCGGACGCCCAGCTTTGTCAGAATGAACAGGCGGAACGCCGTGGCCCACACAACCTCTGCAAACGGGCCTAGAGAAACAGAATCCTTCTCTTGCCAGAACGTAGGGCCCTACCCAGCCTGTCTAAGGGGGTAGAGTAGGAGTGAGAAGTAACCCAAAGTTCACCCCACCACTTCCTGGTGCGCCTTCTGCACCTACCTCTCGCTGAACCGCGGTGCAGACAAGTACCTTCTCCCCAGTCTCCAGCCCTTAGCTCTGGCTGCTTACCGCCCACCAGACACAGCCTGGGAGGTGATCCCGACGGCGCCTGCAGTTCTGTTTCCCAGCCTTGTACACACATAAGGCACCCTTTCTCCACCTGGGATTAGGGTGCTGATCCTGCAAAGGACAGCAAGAAATCAATTCCCAGGAATGCATGACTCCTATTTCCACTCAAAAAAAAAAAGTCCCATAGAGACTCTGTCCTACACCCACAACACACACACACACACACACACACACACACACACACACACACACACACACACACGGTCCTTAAAGACTGAAAAGGGAGCTGACAGAGGAATTTGGGGAAGTGATGACACACACAACAATGCTGTCACACCTGGCTGCTGAGGAGCTGAGCAGCGGAAATGGAGCCGTTTAAGGGGGTGGGGAGAGAAGGACCCAGGGTCAGCTTGGGTGGTCAAAAAGAGAAAAAAGAAAAGAACGAAGAAAAAGAAATGGGGTGGGGGAGAAGCGACCACCTCCAGAATGGGACCAAAGCCAGATGTTTTGTCCCTGCCCAGACCAACCAGACTCATCACTCCTACTGGTAGCTGGACATGCCTGGTGTTGAGGAAGAAGACAAACACCTGCAGGCCTGCTCAGATAGCTGTGCTGTTTGCCCCATGTGTATTCCGGACTGCGAGAGATAGCCTAGAAAAACATCTAAGCCATTTGGGGATATTTTCAATAAGGGCTGGAAGTAGGTATCTCCCGGGGAAATCAAGAGGACTCCAGCTCCCACTCACCCTAGCGGTTAGGCCAGGTTTGCCCTGTTGACCTATCTGGAGACATCTTCAAGATGCTGGATTCCAGAGGCGCGAGCACACACACACACACACACACACACACACACACACACACACGCTGTCCCTTCATCTCAAAGTGGGGAGCACACAATGTAGATAGGCGGTCTGCGAACTGGCCACTGCAGGCTCTCGGGATTCTGGAGAATTCTTGAAGACCAAGTAGCCTGAGAGAAAGTAAAAACAGACACTGAGCTAGCCAGCTAGACAAGCCAATCACCGATACACCTTCAGGGCGTTCATTCAGACCACCACCCTTCACAAAGTGTCTGGGCACTCTGCATGCTGCACCCAGAAGCTTGAAGATTTCAAACACCAGCCTCTTATGCTTCAAGACAGTGGACATGCGTTAAGGCTGAGTTAAACGGCACACCTGATTTTGGGCTGGCACAGATTTCCTTTGAGTCCTTTTCTATTCTTGCGGGTGTAACTGGATACCCACCAGACTTCTGTTATCTTGACAAAACCTTTAGAGAAAGAAGATCAAAACTACTGCCCACCATGACTGAGATGTGAGCAAGCGCCTCCCCAGCCTGTTGCTTTTCTTTTGAGTCGGTAGTAACAGAATTACCGAAGCTGGGAGGGGAGGAGGCAGGTAAAGATTGTCGGGATGCTTGATTCCTACACCTCACTAATGAGCAGATACAACTCTCAAACCTAGCACGTAAGCATACCTGTGTTTCCGTACAGCTCATTTGCACTTGCGCAGTATTTCTTACATCACAGACCGTCCCCCGTGTGACACCTGTGCACACAACAGTTCTCAAAGTCCCTCAGCAACATCCTCCTCGGTGTCCAAGCCGGAGTACAGGGAACACTAGTTGGTCTTTAAAACACACATCCAACTCGTGGGATTGCAAGGAGAATTCCGAGGAGAAACCTGGCGCCTACATCCACCCGCAGCACAGAGAGAGAAGCAAAGTATCCATGCAAGCGGTACTCCTGGGTGCCTCTTCCCAGCGATCCCCTCCCCGGCCCCAGTCCGACCCAGAGAGCTCGAGGGACAGAGCAGGCCAAAACTTCTGCCTTCTGTGACACGAGCTTTGGGCTGGTTTACCTCCAGCTGCCGCAAAGTTCTACCACTCCACCCCGGTCCGGCCCCTCGCCATCTCGCCCCTCCCTAAGCCTCAAGCGAAAAGTCTAGCCCCAGCATAGCCCGAAGCATAGAGCAAAGGAGTTGTTTTCTGTCACCTGAACGCTGCCAGGAGGCTTGGATCACTCCTCCTCTCTGGGGACTGTGCTCCCGGGACACTGGCAGAGTGCAGCTAGCCCTCATCCGGACCTTCTGTGAAGCAAACACCCGCAGATTTCAATGACTCATGAGTGCGTGAGTCCGGGTCTCCTAAACTCCCAAGGCCGGGGCAGGCCGGTCCAAGCTGTGTCGGCCGTTTTAAAAAAAGAGACTTAGAGATGAACTCGCCCGTGCGTTGCTGGCTGCCCCGCTATAGGGACGAAGGCCCCTGACGCAAGCGGAACTCTGCGGAGCCCATGCGAATCAGAACGGAGCAAGGCTCCTGGCGCACTAGGGACTCCAGGAGGCAGCTGCGCCAGAGACGCGGGTCGCGCCTCGGGAAACCGGGTGGTGGGGGGAGGGGAAAGCTCCACCAAGAAAACCCACCGAGGCGGGGACTGGCCTGGGCGGGGAGGGGCGGCGGGGCCGGAGCCCCTCGCTGTTGGGCAGACTCCCGATGGCCAGAGGCTGACTTCCACACCCGCCGACCGCTCCCCGGGGGGGGAAGAGGAGGGAGAGAGCGATAGCGGCGCGAGGCCTTCGGTTCCCGCAGCCTGCAGAAGTTGGAGGCTCGACCGCGAGCGCACACTTCTGCGCCCGCCTGCAAGGCGAGCCTGCTCCCAGAGAGCACAGCCCCGGGGCGGCCCGGCCGAGGAGCTCCGGCTTTTGTCATGATGGCCAGCTATCCCGAGCCCGAGGACGCCGCAGGGACCCTGCTGGCCCCGGAGAACGGGCGCACAGTCAAAGAGCCCGAAGCGCCGCCGCCGAGTCCGGGCAAAGGCAGCGGGACAGCACCCGAGAAGCCGGACCCCGCGCAGAAGCCCCCGTACTCGTACGTGGCGCTCATCGCCATGGCGATCCGCGAGAGCGCGGAGAAGAGGCTCACCCTGTCGGGCATCTACCAGTACATCATCGCCAAGTTCCCGTTCTACGAGAAGAACAAGAAGGGTTGGCAGAATAGCATCCGCCACAACCTCAGCCTCAACGAGTGCTTCATCAAGGTGCCGCGCGAGGGCGGCGGCGAGCGCAAGGGCAACTACTGGACGCTCGACCCGGCTTGCGAGGACATGTTCGAGAAGGGCAACTACCGGCGCCGCCGCCGCATGAAGAGGCCCTTCCGGCCGCCGCCAGCGCACTTCCAGCCGGGCAAGGGGCTCTTCGGGTCGGGAGGAGCGGCGGGTGGCTGCGGCGTAGCGGGAGCCGGGGCGGATGGCTATGGCTACCTGGCGCCGCCCAAGTACCTGCAATCGGGTTTCCTTAACAACTCCTGGCCCCTGCCGCAGCCGCCCTCGCCCATGCCCTACGCCTCCTGCCAGATGGCGGCGGCCGCTGCAGCAGCTGCGGCAGCCGCTGCAGCAGCCGGCCCGGGCAGCCCCGGTGCAGCCGCGGTGGTCAAGGGGCTGGCTGGTCCCGCCGCTTCCTACGGGCCGTACTCGCGTGTGCAGAGCATGGCGCTGCCGCCGGGCGTCGTGAACTCCTACAACGGCCTGGGAGGCCCTCCCGCCGCGCCCCCACCGCCGCCACCGCACCCCCACCCGCACCCTCACGCACACCATCTGCACGCGGCCGCCGCACCCCCGCCAGCTCCGCCACACCACGGGGCTGCCGCGCCACCCCCGGGTCAGCTCAGCCCCGCCAGTCCGGCCACCGCTGCACCTCCGGCCCCCGCGCCCACCAGCGCGCCGGGCCTGCAGTTCGCCTGCGCCCGACAACCCGAGCTCGCCATGATGCATTGCTCTTACTGGGACCACGACAGCAAGACGGGAGCGCTGCACTCGCGCCTGGATCTCTGAGTGGCACGGTGTGCGGGAGCGGCCCCGGAGTGGAGGAGCCGATCTCGGGTCGCAGCCGCAGCAGCCAGCCGGACAGCGTACACTCCGGGACAGCCTTTTGAGCCAGAGCCCTCGAGCCTTCTGCGCGTCCTCGTTCCGCCCCAGAGACTCCGCTTTGTCGCCTCCGCTGTTCCTCCGGTGTTCTTCCCCACCGGGCCTCTGCCTTTGCGCCCTCCTGGCCAGAGGCCGCCCTCTCCGCGCTTTCCGCAGGCCTCCTCTCCCGGAGTCCCGGAGTCACCGCCGGGGAGTGTGTCTCCGGCCGAGCTGCGGCCGAAGTGTCGGCGGCGCTGACCTCTTGGCCTTCTCGTCCAGGTCCGTGGACCTGCGCTCCACTTTCTCCACCCCCCGACCGCCGCGCTGCCTGTGGCTAGAAGCGCTGGGCTGCTGGGGTAGCAGGACCCACGCTGCCGGAGAAAGGAAAGAACGTGCCTGGTCGCTCTGCGATCCCTCCTGGAACTGATCAGAAGCCGCTTGCAGAGGGGCCCGCTGGGCGGGGCGGGGGTTGAGCCCCAGGCTGGAGCAGGGACAGCCTCGTTCCGCGGCCTGTAAACCGGTTCACATCCCCTCGCCTAGAGAGGCCGCGGTGCCTCCGCTCCGCTTCGGGTACCTTCATGCCAGGGTGGCTGGCTAACGTCTTGCTAAAAAGATCGGTGAGGTTTTTAAAATATGTTAAAAAATACTTTTTAAGGGGGGAAAAGAGAGAGAGAATAAAACTTTCATCGGGAAAAACGGTGAAGTGTTATGGCCTTTGCTAAAACCAAACAACAAAATCAAAAGCTTTAGTTTCTTCATCGTCCCTGCTGGGAGATTTGTGTAGAATTCCCGTAGTCACTTCAGAAGGCTGCGCTCAGAGCCGGGAGAAAATAACTTACTAAAAGAAGGGTTCCACTACAAATCGGGAGTTTTCCTCTCTATTTTTAAAAATAAATTCAAAACAAATTTCCCCGTGAGGCCAGAAGATCTCTCGCTGCCTGGCTGGGCCCCACTTCGGGGATGACACTTCCCTCCCTGGTTTTTGTTTTTCAAACTCCTTGCTTCTTCCACCTTTGGAAGGAGAAATGTGAAACCGGCCAAGGCCGGCCCACACGGGCTTGTGGCCCCAGCCGGCTAGCCCGAAATTTCCGCGACCTGGTGGTTGAGTAATGTCTTTCGGGGACCAAATTTTCTAGAGGAAACTAGAGCACTTTTGCTGTACTTGTATGTGTGTGCGCGCGCGTCCCTTGTCAATTCCCAAATAAATTTTTTGTTTTTTCTTTTAACACGGACTTACACTGTTTCTTTTAGTTCAGCAGCTAGCTAGCTCAAAATGCGAGCTCTTCAGCAAAACTGTGGCCTTTCAAAAAATGACACAAACAAGGGTTGAGAGCAACCAGCGTGGCAGTCACTTAGGACTGTTGCTACTGCTTTGTTTTTTCTGGAGATTGTTTGTCTGTGTTGCGGCTGTTTAACACCGGTGAAGTTACCCTTCGCTAGAGGCTACTGTAGGCATGGCTTGTTCTATTTTTTTGCGCCCCTCTAAGTTTATATTTTGGCTCTTATATAATTGTCCTAGGTGTATGCACGGTGTTCTCGTTACTATCCTCATACTACTAAGGGTTTTTTTAGACAAATATATAACATTTTGTAGGTTTTTTTTCATAGAAAATCCCGATTTCAGAAACACGCTGCAAGCTTCAAACTTTTCTACACTATACTAGCTGATTTGCTGTACTGTTGTTTTTAACAATCAACATTCATTTATCGTGAAATAAGAGTAGAAAATTTGGTACTTTCAGGAAGCTGAGTGCACTATATACTACAGAGACGAATTTATGAACTTTTGCTTGTTTGTTTTTTCTTTACTGAGCTCATCAAATAACGAATTAAGATCCATGCTTTCATTAAGATACAAAAGGTGTTTGACCTGGTGGCAGTCTAAATCTCTCCTGCTGATTAGAGGTAGCTGGCTTTCAGTCTTCAGATGGGGTGACAGTTATTGGATCTCTTACAGTGGCTGGGAGCTGATATAGCAAGGATTAGATCTCGTGCTCAGCTACACATCTTACATCTCCCTTTCTCCCTCCTCTGATAAGAGACAGCTCCAGAGAAATAAGCTGGGAGCAGCAGTGAGCTTGGGCAATGAGTTTACAGGTCCCCATTTCCCCTAACTGAAGATCTAACCTTGGAAATGTCAGGGTGGTATTTAGAGTGTATGTTGCTGGGATCAAGGGGAAGTCATTCCCACTCCAAATGCCCTCTCCTCCCTCAAATATCTCAGAAGAAGGATCCAGGGTGGTAGAGAAGGTTCTGTGGATTCTCGAAGGTAGAGACTAAAGCCTGTCCAACCATTGGGGGCAGACTGAAAGGAGATACTCCATCGTTGCAGTGGGAAGTCGGAAAGTTTGATCAGGCCTGAGGCTGCTTCTGTAGCTGGATGTCTCAGCTGTCTGATTAAGGAGAGGGGGTCCCAGACAAAGACAGCATGCTGTGCGTGCTTCTCCATGATTTCAGTATCGAATATGTGTCCTACGGATAGCTGTGTAGTCTGTGCCAGATGTAAACGTGTTTATAGTGTCGGTTATTTAATGGTGGTAGGGTAGGAGGTGTGTGTTTATATATCATTCACCTGCAAAGAGGGAGAATGGCATATTTAGGACACTGTAATAACCATATGACGAGCATTAGAAAGTGTTTACTGGACCATAGTGTGCTGCATGCATACCTCATGCTTATGTAAGCAGCTGTGCTCTGGGTGTGTATTTCTGGCTTGCTGAACGATAACAAAGTATATACACCCTTCACTTCGTCTGGCAGAGGTTCCCTGTTCTGGGACTAGTTGTCAGCACCCCTTCAAACTGCTATCCAGAGCAGAAAACGGGGACAGCTTCCGAGGCAGTGCTCTTGGTGGACAGGTCGCTGCCCACCTCCAGTGAAACGGAGAAGCGAGCAGAGCTGGCGAACATCTCGCTGCACCCAAGAACTAACCAGCAAGAGACATCTACAGAGGGGAAGGCTTTGCCAACTAAGGACAATTAGATGAAGGAATTACTGGGGGCTTCCCGAGAGTCTACACCACGGTTGGAGGAGGTAAGAGAAGGGAGCCACTTCAGCGTGGATGCCTCCTGAAAGACATCTGTCTCTAATTCCAGCCCTAAGGGGTTCTCCAAAGCGCTAAAGTTTGGTCGGTTTCCCTAGTTGGGGACAATAACAGATCTTGTTTGGCTCAGATTTCCTTTCTCTCCCTCTTTGCACTTTTGAATTTGTTAGAGACTCTGATTCAGATAACTTCCTAAATAAGAGCAAAGGTATTTAAAAGAGTCCCTGATGCAGAATGATTATGCCTTCCCATACATAGCCTGACTTGAATAGCTAGCAGCCCATGTAGGTGTGTGCATGTATGTTTGTAGTGTGCTTTATAAATGTGACATAAATAGAGTTTGATACAAATATCCTGCCAATTTCTGAAGGTTCTGGGTAATGAGTTGTTAAACGTGGTGAATGGTGTGTGTGTGTGTGTGTGTGTGTGTGTGTGTGTGTGTGTGTGTGGTGACAGGGGGTGTATAAACATCTTCAAACCCTGACAGAATACAGCTTTTTCTCACTTTTACATCCAGATTCTTACAGTTACCTTTGCTTTCCCTAAAAGCCTAAAGTAAGTGGGTCGGTGGAGAGAGATACAACTCTCTAATGGGACTAGGGAAACATTTTCACCAATGCAAGAGATGTACTGAGTAATTGTGAGATGGGGACCTATATAGTCATCAGTATAGTTCCACACTCCTCGCCAGGGTTTGGAGGGGTATTTTATCTTAGGCATCCATAGAGAGTTCTCAGCTCTATACCCCTGTTTGATGGGCAAGATGCCCAGGCTCTTTCACCTGAAGTTAGGAGCAGTTAACCGTTTCATTGTCTTCTGTAAGCCAAGCCTGAACACTCAGCCTTGTAGAGCCCCCTGGTGTTGGGCAGAAAGCAGGGGCAAATCCAGGCTTCCTTGGAAAGTTCTTTGGTGAAGGCCTGCAGCTTTCCTACCTCTGGCTAAAAAAATCTTGGCCCCCCAAAAGAGGGCCCCAAGGCCAGGAAGTGATTTGGTCAAGCCCAAGATTCCCAGGTCACCCACTTTATTTAAATAGCAGTTAACTGTGTCCTGTAGACTGTGTAACCACTGGATGGCAGCCCCTTTAGAGAAGCCCATGGAGCCTGTAGGAAGGGTTGAAATCAGGAGCCAGATCTCTGTCAGAGGACAGAATAGGGACCAGAGGCAATGAACTGACAGGAGCAGTATTTTTGCCCTGCCTTCTGCCCCGACAATTCTTCAAACCAAGAGGGTCAGTGGCTATGTGCTTTCTGGACAGAAAGGGTTCTGGGCAGTCCCAAAGGAGTGTCTGGGTCCCAGGAATCAAATTCAGACAATAGAGTACTTAAAGATCTGAAGTGGCCCGCTGCGGGCCACTAGCCTCAGAAATCTTCAGAGGAGACTGGCGAGCAGGTGGCACTAGCTGCCCCTGGCTCTGTGAGTCACTCAGCTCTGAGACAAAGTGCAGCCCTGAGTGAGAGTTGAGGCAGACCATTCAACAGGAACTGTAAATTGTGGCCCAGGTTCTGACTTGAGATGAAGCTGTGACACCTTGTTCCGAGCCCATGTTACCCCAGAGAGGTGCTTCATGCAGGTTGAGATACAGGTAGGAGCCTGTATGCTGGGAAGAACTGGTGTGGAAGCCAGCTACCCTGTTTGAATAACTATAACCTTGGCAAAATGTTTGATTCCAGACTTCAGTTTTCTCATCTATAGAACAGAGATCTACCAGTGTGATTACAATAGTTAAATATTCCGATTCAAAATACCTAATTTGTTGTTGACTAAGAAGGGGAGAAGGGTCAAGCCTTTAATAATAACTTCAGGGAGTCCCAGTTGTCACTGCCAGGCCACCACTGGGTACCCCAGGAACCCAGAAAGTCAGCACCTACCAGGGTCCAGGCACAGATGATGTCTGCCTTGCCCAGTCCATTGACATCAGGAATGAGGCACCAATGGCATTGAACACTTGACATCTGAGGACTTACCCTGGAAATCTTCCTATTGCTTCCTTCAAGGCCATTGTCTCTGATATTCGAGGTTTTCCCTGAGAAAGACGCTTTTCCCATCAGAGGTCACACTCCTCACTGATTCAGGAATGTTTAGGGTTTTCTTTACCCTTTTTAGAAGAGCAGAAGGTGGCCACCCGCTGTGGGAGATATGGGGTGGGGGTGTTAGCCTGTGGGTAGAAACAGCGAAAGGAGCGGACAAAGGCAGAATGCGGGCTGTACTGAGAGTCAGTGGAAGACACGGGCTGCGGAGGAACCGAGGTAGTGCGGAACCAACTGCTGGGCAGGGGGCGGGGAACGGGTCCTGGGCCTCCAAGGATATGGGCACCCTCTTGTGGGCAGCCTGGAAGCTCAGACCCGCAGGCTTGGACAGAAACTCTCCAGCTAGCCGCTCTGCACTTACTTTGGAGACAGGGAATGAAATGATTTGACAGGCAGGTCTGAGCCTAAAGTAGTTTTCACTATAAGGGTAGGAATCTTGGGAGGGCGGGAGAGTCCGTAGCGGGGATGCAGCAATTCGACCCCAGGCACGAAAAGAGACCAAACTGAGACCACAGCCTGATTAGCTGTCTTTGGTAATACTACTAGCACATCAAATAACGCAAGCCTTTTCCTGGATTCTCATCTGTATAAAAGGAACATTGGGCAGGGAAACAAATGGGAAAAGCAGGATCCCAGGAAACGGTCATCCCTGTGGACTAGGGGGAAGGGGAAGAAACATTAGCCATTTTCTTTTTTTGTTGATTGCTTCTAGAAGAGGGAAAAAAAGGAAATTCTCCACGTATTTTTGAAAAATTTTCCCCAACTACCACTAACGACTGTTTGAGTGAGCAGAGAGTCAGGAAACCGGGCCGCCGCCCGTGGTGACATGGGGCCTTTGTCCTCTTTCCTGAAGCCCCCGCGACTGCTGACCGTGCTGAGATAAAGGCCGGGTCAGGGCCCTGTAGAATCCCTGGGGAAGGGGCAGCGGGTCGTCCCGATGGCCCCTTTCAACTCTGGCTTGGAGAGTTGACAATTCCACCCCGCTGACCTCGTGGGTCTACCGAGCAGGGGCCACAGCCTGCCTCGGTTCCCAAACCGCATTTGCCCTGAGAGATTTCTGCCTGTCTCCATTCTCCCAGCACTTTTATTTTCTATTTAGAGACTGGGACAGGAGACGCTCCCTGTGGACCTGCTTCTCATAGGAGGGAATAGTGTTAAGCCTTTGCTAGGCTTGGTTGTCCCTATCTGATTCTGTCTGGTGTCAGTGCTGCCATAACTAAGTGCTTGCTGTTCTTTGTCTCCTCCTGCTGAATTTCAAATTGTCGGTACAGTGTCTCCTGTCCTCCCAAACACTCTGCAGAGAAGGCACAAGAGAGGCTATGAGCCTGAGCTATCTACTTCTGGGATTTAGAAAGCTGAGTCTCCACAGAACTCAAACCTGCCTGAGTAACTTTTGTGACGATGACCATAGGCTCCCCAGGGTACCCAAGACACACCCGAGAGCCCCCTGCTCCGATCCCCTTTGAAGGAACAGAGGAGCAGAGCCAAGCAACGGACTGGTATGGAAATGGAGAGTTATTCTGCCTCCAAGCAGAGAGCATTGTTCATTCAAGCCTTGCAGTGTCCCATCTTCCTCAGCTCCAAAGGACCCCAAAGCCATATACTCTCCCAAGTCACCAAGTTAGATCTACTTCTTACAAGGAGACTTGTGGGGTGGAGGATCCATGCAACCAGCCCTAAGCTGAATACTTGATCCCCAGGATAGTTATACTTGGAGAAGTGGACAGACACAAGAAGAAGGTCCAGGGCACCCTCTACCACCTCCTTCTCTGGCTCCCTACCCCCATTAACTAGCTCTGGGGTCTCTGTCCCCAGTGAAACTGGAGCTGCCCACTGCCGGCAGATGAGCGATAAAGGAACCCGGTGGCGCCTGAGTCCTGCTGACCTACAGACCCGGATCCGGCCTTGTTCCGCACCCCATGCAGCACAGGAGACCCTGCTTCCCCGGAGCCATTGACCTAGCTAGGGAGAAATAGGTCGGCTGAACAATGAAGACACCCTGCCTCCAAACATAGCTCTTCGGTTGGCCTGCTAAGTGCAATGCCCATGCTCTTCACAGTAGGAGGGTGTCCTGTATCTGTGTCCTTGTTCAAGCATCCTTGTGAATGTGTTTGTCATGTCGACATAGAGACAAACGTGCACATTTAAAGTAGGAACGATGCAGACACGTGTGCACACGAATGAATGATTCTAGCATCTATCCTGTTGTCTAGTGGGCAAAACATGGGTAGTAAACAATCTTGAGTCACAATGATGACTTATGCTTAGGCTTTTACAATTTTCAAACATAATCTTCACACCAACCCTGGGAAATGCTCTCCTTTCCAATTTTACAGAAGGAGAAAAGAGCCAAGAGTAATCAAATAGAGCCCGTTTACAACCAATCTGTGAGAGACGGAAATTAGCCAAAGCTCTTGGGATCCTGGCTGCTGCCCAAAGCTCTCCCAAGTGCGTTTGCTTAATGTTTTCCAGGGACCCCAGCTAGGTGGGCCCTCTATCAGGCTTCCTTGCCACCACAGCAAGCATAAAAAATTTTTTTCGTTCCTTTGAGAATGCCCCTTTCCAGGTCTGGGTGACCTAAGTGCTCTTTACAGAAGAGTTCCAGGCTGGTCCAAAAGCTGGTAGGGTGTTTCCTGGTATGGTCAGGCAGTGAGTGACCTGACCTTGTGCAAAGAGATCCCAAATCCCACCTGGGTTTCTAAGGCAGCAACTCAGGCACGGAGAAAGGATCATTCCCCCCAGAGTCAAACTGAGCAGTTCTGCATAGAGCCAAAGCCAGTGCAGCAAAGAAACCTGAATCCATTTAGCTCCTGCTGTCTGGAATCCCTAACTTAAGATCCAGAGCCAACCGTGCCCATTTCACAGCAGTGATTATTAGGAGAATCGAGCAGAACAGTGAGTTCCTTCATCTCAACACCCAGAAAATGGTCAGGGAAAGGCTGGAATCCCCAGCTGGTTTTGTCTGCCCCCCCCCAACCTAGGTCCCTCTGCTCCCAGAGAGGATCACCTGGTTACTGATAACTAGGTGACTCCACGTTGGAGCTATCCCGCTATTAGCCTCTGACTAGCGTTCACTAACATCGTTAAGTTTCTACACGCTTGGACTCTATTGCGGGGAAACATTCCTGGATGCAGAACCTTTGCTTTCTTTCCTAAGGCAATTAGTCCTCCCACCCAGTCTCCTTCCTCGCAAGCCCCCATTGTCGCCGAGTGGGGTTGCCGGAGGACTGTAACTGAACAGCATCTCGCAGGGTGCCCTTGGGCCTCAGCGTCTGACTCCTACGACAAAGGCTGCTGCTCTTGGCTCTCCAAGGCCATTTTTTCTCTGCTGGGTCGGGTCATTGGAACCCAGCCCGAGGTTTGGCAAGGTCGTTGTTTGGCCTCACGGCCTACAGGCTGCCCTCTGCTGGCACCAAACGACATCACCGCCAGCCACCTCCTTTGCCACTTGGGAACTTCAGCCGTAAAAGAGTGCAGAAAAGGGCGTCCCTACTCTCACTCCAGATCTCCAAAGTGAATGTTGCACCTTCAACTACCGAACCCTCTCTATTCACCAGCCACCTATACTAGCTCCCCACGGTTGCCGGAGGCTCTAGGTGGCCAAACTAGGAGCTTCGAAGTCAAGCTAGCATTGCGGCTTCCGCGGTATCAGGGGACACTCAGCCCTCCCCAAAGCAAGCCGTCAACGTGGGAAGCTGCAACGCGGCAGCACTCGCCATACCCTTAGCTGCAAGCCACTGGCGAACTCAAGGGATCCCAGGGAGAGCCTCAGGCTGTGCTCAGGCCTTTCAGTCACCGGAGCACCGATCTGGTTAAGCTCAGGCATCCTGACCCGCACCCCCAAAAGCCTACCTCCAGCGTTCTGTTAACACCACTTGGACGTTGCCTCTGTTCTAGGCGCCTCCTAATTATTGCAAAGAATTTGTCTCCTTCAACAAATGGGCAGCGCTGCAGTAACACAAGGAAGGGCTTCTCTCTCTGCCCATACACCACAGGCCCTCCTCAGGGTTTGCTGACAGAACCGTTTTTTGACGTCTCATCCTGGTTCTGGAAGGACTTTGGCAGTGAGGCGAAGAACGTTCCACCGACTGCAATCCACGCTGCAGCAGAATCAGTAACCACACCTGTGCGTTTCCAGTCGGATTCCGCACATTTTCACTTTTCCTCTAGTTACAAAATTAACTCAAATTGAAAATAGTAGAGTATTAAGATTCTCCCCTTCTTCCCTTCTTCTCTCTCTCTCTCTCTCTCTCTCTCTCTCTCTCTCTCTCTCTCTCTCTCTCTCTCTGAGTCTCTCAGTCCACCACTGCAGCATCCCACCAAAATTACTGTAACTCCAGCCATCCTCTGATAAAGGTAACCACAGCTAATATCTTGGTAACATTTCTCTTGCCGTTTATTTATATGTTGTAATACAAATAAGTCTAATTCCCTAGTTAACAGACTGTAATTTCCATAGAATTTACAGGGTCTTGGTACATATGTAGCCTCGGTTGGCTTCCTGCTGTCTTGGCTCCCAAGTGAGAATTTTCAGTTTTGTGCCCTGCTTGTCTTAAACTTTGTTTAAACAGATTTCTCCAGATCTTATTGAAAAAATTATGCAATGATTGCTTAATAACCCATCCAATGAATTAACCACCAATTCTATTTCCTGACCAAGAGTATTTCCTTAACCACACTCTTTGGGTCATTCAGTGCACAATTAGTATTTAATCAGTAAATATTAACTCTTTTAATAATCTAATAAGGAGAGCTAGGGTCCCATTCTCAGGACACAAAGAATATACCCCAAAATTTATGACCGTCTTGCTCTAGATTAGAAGAGAACCTTCTAGACCCTTCTGACATCTACTGCCCTCTGCTGAAGACCCAGGGAGCCTAAGTGATTGGAAGGATGGCTTGAAAACCATCAGAAATCAGTATCGCAGTTGAACAGTCATCCTATACCACTCTTAGGACCAAAGCCAGGCAAACTGAAAACAAAACAGTATTTGTGACCTGAGTTCCTGCAAAGCCTTTTAAGGGTAGGACAGGGGTAAAACATGCATTCAATTGACCCTCAGAAAAACTGTTTATGTTCTCTGAACTGCTGACTAAGAATTCCAATAATAGAGTCAATAATTACACCCTCCTTCTGGTCCCCATGCAAAGAAAGCTGCAACGTGTGGTAGGTACCACTTGTCCTGCATCTGTCTCCATATCAGCTATGGCTGTTGCTTCTGGCAGTAGCTATGGACTTTGGGATCACAGCAATTGCCCTCTCCCTCAACTCCTGACCTCATCACTACTGTTAAATACAAGCCCAAATTCTGGCACAAAGCCGGGCACAGGTTCTCAGGGCTCAGGCAGTTGTTTCCAATGCTCTGGTTGGGCTGCTCATGACCTACTGACAATCAGGCCTGGGCTTGGGTTGTTAAAACAGGAAAATATGCAAACCCTTCATTCACAGGGATCCGGCTATTGTTGGATTAGAAATGATATTTTTGTTTCTAAAATAAAAAGTACATTTGCAGCTACACACACACACACACACACACACACACACACACACACACACACACACACACACTTTGCTTTCATCTCTAGAGCTCAGAAGGCAACTGATCTGATTCATTTCACCAGCTCAAGTAGCCAAGCTAGAAAGACCCATTTGTCTTGAATTTATATTTTATGTACTCCAAGAGGACTGAGCGTCACTGGTTTCTGGTTTTGTGTCCACAATAAAAGTAAGCCTTCATTGGTCTGCCAAACAAAATGCCTTCCAAAATCTATCCACCAGAAGGGATAGGATGATTAGAAAACCACTTCCTTCTAGGAAAGAAACTAAAAAAGAATTTTATTATTACTTTTTGTTGTTGTTTTTGTTTTGAGATGGGATTTCACTATGTAGCCTTGGTTAGTCTGGAATTCATTGTGTAGATGAGGCCACTCTCAAACTCAGAGGCCTGCCTCTGCCTCCCAAAATCTTGGATTAAAGGCATGTGCTACCATATTGTGCCTAATTTTAAAAACCTTAGCTTAGACCCAGGTTTAGTGATATATTATAATCTCAGCATGCAACAAATTTAAGCAGAAGGATCCATATATTTGAGGCCAGTCTGGGCTACATCAAGGCAGAGCAATCTCCCTTGGCAAGACCTTGTCTTCAAAACAAAACAGCAAAACGCATTTTAACCCAGTCTAATCCTGTAATCTCAAATTCACACACACACACACACACACACACACACACACACACACACAGAGAGAGACAGAGAGAGAGAGAGAGAGAGAGAGAGAGAGAGAGAGAGAGAGAGAGAGAAATGGTTTTAAGCAGATAGACAGACAGGCAGGCAGACAGGCAGACAGACAGACAGACAGACAGACTGACAGACAGATTATGTTGGAGAGAAAGTCTCACTTTGTAACCCAGACTGGCCTGAAACTTGCTACATGACCATTCTAGCCTTAAACTCATGGCATTTTTGCACCTTAGTCTCCTGAGTATTGTTATGAGAGGCATGAGCCACCCTACCCAATTGGCTGAGCAGGGTCAGGTGCTATCCTGGTTCTGTCAACTGCAACTGTTGTTGAGGAAAAGGGTCTGATTATGAGACTTTCCAGAAGGTGAAGATCAGTTAGCATTCATTAGGAAGCAGGCAAGCAGACACTCCCTAGCCTGTTATTATGGTTAGTCTGGAACCAATCCAATCATTTACATGCTGTGGTGGTTTGAATGAGAATGGCTCTCATAAGCTCATATGTTTGAATACTTGTTCCCCAGTTGGTGGAACTGTTGAGGAAGGATTAGGAGGTGTGGCCTTATTAGAAGAGGTGTGTCACTGGGGATGAGCTTTGAGGTTTCGAAAGTCCATGCCATTCCCAGTGTTTCTCCTCTGCCTCCTGTTGGAGATCCGCTGCTGCTCCCAATCTCCAGTCGCCACGTCTTCACTCCACCATCACAGACTCTAGCCCTCCGAAACCATAAGCTCAATTAAACGCTTTCATTTTGTAGGTTGCCTTGATCATGGAATCTTACCAACCAATAAAAAGAAACCAACACACTTGCTCAAGAGTTTCTGATCCTAACTGGTACCTAAAAGTATCTAGGTGGCTTTAAAAACAACTCCCAGGATCCGCATGTAGGGTGTAGCCAGGACACTTGGGATTTTTTAAGTAATCATGCTGGTTCCAATACAGAGCTGAGGTTGAGTCCTGTGGCAAAAATCAGATGCAGACCAATAAGCCAATTTAGTCATTCCCTAATAACATGGACTCAAAGTAACCAAAATTAAGAGGAAAATTATTAAAAGATGGTGTTTAGGAGATGGAGAGATGGATCAGGGGGTAAGAGCACTGATTGCTCTTCCAGAGGATCCAGTTTTGAGTCCCAGCACCCACATGGAAGTTCACAACCGTCTATAACTCCAGTTCCAGGGGGTCTGATGCCCTCCTCGGGTACCAGGCACACACAGGGTGCACAGGCATAGAAGCAGGCAAAACATAGACATAAAAATGAAATATATATTTTAAATTGGTTCTTATATAGCTTATTTTCACCTAGAGACTAGCATCTTTCTCTAAATTTCAAATGCCATGATTATTCACCTTTGACATTTTCTAAACCTCTTAAATGTTGTGTTAAATTCCTAAAGCAACTTGCTTTTCTGTAGATCTCAGGCATAATATTCCATTGTCCTTTCCTGGGATCTCTTGTCAGGGCAGCCTCAAAGCTCTCCAAATTGGACAGTATTGACCTTGCTTTCCTCCATCCACAGTCCCAAACTTTAGGATGCTCACAAAAGAGTCTCTAACACATCTATCTCCCTGCCTTCAGGTCATAGGAGAGACTAGACCCCATTCAAGTTGGGAAATAATGGCCCAAACCTGCTCTAGTCCATGGTGCGCTGGATGGACTCACTCTGCTTTGTTCGTTTTGTTTCCACTCTGGTAGTTTTCCCTATGCATTCAATCAACCAGCAGATATGTCAAACATGTCTCGGTGCATGGGTCCAATATAAAAAGAGAAGTAGCATCTCAGAGACTTGTCCCTGGCAGAGGCGCCTGAGCTACCACGCTAGAGCACATGAAAGGGATCATCCTTTTCCCAACCAACAGAGAGCAAAGAGAAGCATGGAGGAGAAGAGTTATGGGGAACGCAGAAAGGGGAGCTACCCCAGAGACCCCACATCTCAGATGTTGCCAAGCTTTTGGAAGCCTAAGCAGGTTCCAAGGAGCCAGGCATAGCTCCAATTTGTCACCTCAGCAAGGATTGGGGCTCTTCATCTTGCTGCCAACCCCCCTACACTCCCAACCTTGTCCCCAAACTGTTCCTGCCTGGAGTTACTTGTGGCCCAGGCAGGGTAACACAGGGCCTGGAACATTCTGTAACCATGTGCAACTGGAGCAAAAAACCCTCATCAGGAGAGGTTGCCGGGAGAACTTACGTGGTTTATTCCTCTGTTTTCAAAGGGGTTTGGCAGCTGCACACACACCACCAGCGTAGGGTGCAGGGACAAGTCTCACTGGGTTCAGTCTTTATCAAGGACCAATGATACAAAGTGTGTTTATCTGCTGGTGGGCCCGTGTGTGTGTGTGTGTGTGTGTGTGTGTGTGTGTGTGTGTGTGTGTGTGTGTGTGTGTGTGTGAGAGAGAGAGAGAGAGAGAGAGAGAGAGAGAGAGAGAGAGAGAGAGAGATTGAGAGAGAGAGAGAGAGAGAATGGGGTGGTTAGGGGACAGACCCAAAAGCCAAGTTGCTCACCTGTCCCCACCTGTCAAATGGCTCTCAAAGTGATATCACAGCCCAAATTACCTGGAAAGCACACATTGGGGGCTCCAACTTCACCACACCTATAGAACCAGAAATTCTAGGGGTGATGCCCAGCTCTTCAAACTTCACCTGGCCCCTCTGAGGAACCTTTGACCAAACTTGAAAACCACTGGTCTGAAGGTGACTTGGGGTTGTTCTGGTCTGCTCCAGTTCCGAGAGCAGCGTGCCTGCCCATAATCGCGGGTCGTCGGGCCCCTGGGCCGCCGACGGAGACTGGCAGAGAGGAATGACGGCCGTGAGATTCCGTCCTGACTGATTTTGTTCCATTCCAGGAGGAATAATTTGTTTCGTATTGGAATCAAAGCTCCTCTCGCGGTTCGTGCGTTTTATCTCGGCCGCTCTCTGGCCCCGTGGGAAGGGGCTTGGCCGCTGCGCGCCGGCTGCTTCCCATTAGGCCCAGCATGGTCCCCATTACGGGCCCGGGCCGACTCCGTGCGGAGCCTGTCCCCACTAACTGGACGCAGCTGACCCGCCTCTGCGCGGCGACACCCAGGACCCGCCCCTCCTCGCCGGGTTACAGATGGCCCCACAGGGGAGAGGAAATGGGTGAATGCTAGGACAGTTCGAAGGGGCTCCCTTCTGACCAGACGCTGTCTGTTCCCCAAAGGGCATCATAGACACCTGTCCCTTGTGTGGAAGCAAGTTCACAGGCCTCCTGGCCTTAGTTCTGA
>PVIU01000765.1:208154-215654 GCA_004026605.1 Ondatra zibethicus | reverse complement strand
GCTGGTCTTTGCCTCTTCCAACTAGTATTGGTGTTTTGGGGGGGGATGGATCCCATTTGGAAATTCTCAGTGTTAAAATGACCCTTCTTAGCTGGGTGTAGTGGCACACACCTACAATACTAGTACTCAGAAGGTGAAGGCAGGAGAAAGATCAGAAGTTCAAGGTCATTCCTGGCCACATATGGGCGTAGTTTTTAAGTGGATTTAGTCCATCACGTTGAGGCGCCAAACTGTTGCATGAGGAGGAGTGGGTTGTGTCCCGCTGCCCAGCTCCTGGGTGCTGGCTTGCTTTTGGTCCCAGCTAGCTTATACTCAAAATAATTACACAGGAACTGTATTCATTTAAATTTTGCCTGGCCCATTAGTTTTAGCCTCTTTTTGGCCAAATCTTACATCTTGATTTAGTTCATTTCTAATAATCTGTATTTACCACGAGGATGTGGTTTACCAACATAAGTCTAACCAGTGTCCGTCTTGGGCCAGAGAAGCATCTGCCACAGCCAACTTGCAGAATGTAAGTCCTTGCAAAATAAATAAATACATAAAAGCCCTTGTTTTCTGGACTGCCAATATAATCTGTCTTTGCTAACGTCCTGATCAGCTACACAGTCGACATGTCTATATTGTCTCCCCAATACCTCAAGGGCTCATAAAGTCCAAAACCCAGGAACTGCCCGCTAAGCGATAGTCTGGAGCTCACAGACTATCAGTGCCGTGGCCACTGAGATTTGCCCTCCCTTTTTATTCAAAGTGTCTGAATGAGACCCGTGGCATGCAGTGCCAGCCGTATCAGCGCAGTTCTCCACTGTAAAATCTTTTATCAGAAGGATGGTTGAACTGGCCGTCGGTCATTAAATGATTAGGAACAAATAAATACAATTTTGTATTATGGAATAAAGAAAATAAAGAGTGCGTTATTATTTTATTACTGAAACATTAGTTGCTGGGACCAGACACAACTGACTACACAGAGGAAATGAACCACGAACTTTGGCTTCTACCACAGCAGACCTGGGATCTTGGTTCATCATGGATGTGGCCTGTCGAATGTCATCGTAACCGAGAAAGGGAATTCAAAAACAAAAACAAAACAACCAACGAAAACAAGAAAGGGGATTAAAAAGGTAAACCTGGTACCAAAAAAAAAAAAAAATGAAATTGAGTGGGCAAGAACCTGAAAAGTACAACAAATTTTTGGAATCAAGTAACAAAAAAGAGTCGTGGGAAACCTTGACCCCGCCACGAAGTCTCCCCTAGTCCCTGCTCTACCTTCAGTCTGGTTCCCACCCTGGAGTGAGATGGGACAACCCTGTCTACATTCAGAAGGTGAACCTGGCTCTGCTAGGATCAACCCATTACCTCCAGGAAGCCAGATCCTTCTTGGATGAGAAGGGGAACCCTTCCAAGGGGAACTTCCCACATTTGTTTAGAGTCACTACCCATTCCTTTTACAACCACGCCCCTGTGTTTGTTTAAAACAAAATCTAAATGTAGACCAATTGGTGGTAGACGGGAAGACAGAGACAGGAGGGAGCAAAGAAGAGGCCGGCCATTTTGAGTCCTCGAGTTACCCATGAAGGCAACAGAAGCTACCTGACAAAGGGATTGTTCGTTCTTCAATTCCTCAAACCCCAGTCCCACTTCAGCATTGTACAAAGCCAGCGACCAGTATCTCTAACTGACAAGGACTTGGAATCTTGGGGCAGCAAGGGCAGATCTGGAGCCAGCTGTGTACACCAGGATGAATCGTTGGGGCTTCCAGGCAAGGCCAGGTGATTCACTGGCATCCATTCCCAGGGGCCTTGCCACGCACCGCGGGAGAGCATCCCCTAATGCCTGTAATGGAAGAGATGCCCGACCCAGGTCCTAGCTGCTCTATGTGGCTTCAAAGCCCAAGCATCCGGTCGGGAGACACCGGGTCACAAAGTGCCTGAGAGGAGGAAGGGGAAGAAGATGTCATTGAAGTGGGCGTCTGGGAAAACTATAACTCTCCAAAAATAAGCGGTCTTTGCCCTTGAAAAAAGAAAGTCTTCCAAGTGATGCAGAGGGAGAAGACGCAAGAAGCCCACCTCCTTCTCCGGTCCCCACCGGTCTCGCCTTGGATTCGGCCCTCCCCAATCCTTCATCCTCTTCGCATCTCACGGAAAGCAAAAACCTCTGAAAGTCTCTACGAAATAGCAGGAATGCCTTCAGTGTCCAGCGCCTGCAAAGAGGAGCAACCTGCGCGGTTCAGGGGAGTGCCCGCCAGAGGGCGCTGCCAGGCGGCAACCAGTTGAGTAGCTATAAAATGCCAGGCTGTCGGTCCCAGGCAGGGAATGTCAGCGAACAAAATAAAGCACAGTCCCGTGCCTTTGTGAAGCGTCTATTCAACTTCAGGGGAGACAGTATAAAACAGACAGACCTAGTAAACGCATGTCAAAAGGGATCAGATGCCACCAAGAACAACGAAGTGGGGCGGGGAAGAAGGCAACCTGGAGAGCTCTGTAAGCAGAGAGCCTCGGTCTGTACTTGAGGTGTGTACTTGAGGTGTGTACTTGAAGTGTGTACTTGAGGTACACAGGGGTACGATAGCAGACACTCACAGGAAGGGAGAGGTCAGCCAAGCAGCCGCTGGACGTAAGCATATGGGGTGGGAGGACTGTATATATGTTAAATTTAGTAAGCTTTAAAACTTACTACATTTTATTTGTTTGTTTGTTTGTTTATTTATTTATTTATTTGAGGGGCGGGGCGCACATGTCTGGCCCAGTGAGGGCTCAGTGGGCAACTTGTGGAGATGGGTTTTCCCTACCACGATGGATCCCAGGAAACAAACTCATGTCCTTGGGCAGCAGAAGCCTTTACCCACTGAGCCATCTCATCAGCCCTCAAATGAATGAGCTTTTGCTTATATTTTTGTTTTTGTTTTTCAAGACAGGGTTTCTTTGTCTAGCTCTGACTGTCCTGGAACTCTGTAGACCAGGCTGGCCTCGAACTCAGAGATCCGCCCACCTCTACCTCCCAAGTGCTGGGATTAAAGGTGAGCACCATCACTACCCAGCTTATGAGTGAGCTTTTAAAAGATGTTTTTATTAGACTTATTAATATACACAACGTGTTTCTTTATGACATTTTCATGAATGGTGTATTTTGATTATATTTAACTCTTATTACTCTCTCTGTCCCCTTGCCATTTCCAATGATGCCTTTCCTTTCCTGTGTAGTCCCCTCCCACTTTCATATCTTTATGTGTGTGTGTGCTTATGTGTGTGCGTTTGCACATGTATGTGTGTCTGTGTGTGTGTGTCCCAGTGAATTTCACTGGAGTTCCTTACAGATGCATGAGGGAGACGTTAATTACAGAAGCTGGGGCATCTCACCCATAGCTACATTACTGAAGAAATCTCTCCCTCCCTCAGTAACCATAGCTGCCTTTGAATTCCCATGGCAGTTGGGAGGCTTCTGATCCCCCCATGACAGGGTATTCACAGGCAGAATCTTGCATAGGTCTTAAGTAAGTAATAATAGCTGCGAGTGCAGGAGAGCTGTGGCGTGGCATGTGTGGAAGGCGTGTTCCACATTGCTTACACATCGCCCTCAATTCTGATATGCTTTCTGCCCTCTCTTCTGTGATGTTCCTGTGTCACTGAGGGGTGTCCTATAGATGATCCTCTTATGGCTGATCATTTAACAGTCACTTCCTCTTAGCATTTTTTTTTAATTTTTATTTATTTATTAAGTATACAGTGGTCTGTCTGCATATGTCCCTGCAGGCCAGAAGAGGGCACCATATTTCATTACAGATGGTTGTAAGCCACCATGTGCTTGCTGGGAATTGAACTCAGGACTCCTGGAAGTGCAGCCAGTGCTCTTAACCTCTGAGCCATCTCTCCAGCCCCCTCTTAGCATTTTGTCCCATTATGAGTCAATGAGTGAGTTCCGAAGTCCAGATAGCAAACTTCAGATGCCTCTCTGTTCTGGTTTATACTACCCTCCACATCTGTCCGCTCCCCTTCCAACTATTCGTCTATAACACTGTTCCTTTAGTCATCCCTTGCTTACTCCAAGCAGGATTTTGAGAAGAGGCTTAATCAATGTGGTCCCATTGGCAGGAGGAACAGATGTCTGGCTTTGGGGCACTAACATGAGGTTTAGGCCTAAGTATGTAAGAGGTCTTGACCATGGTGTGGTCCCATCCAGGCAGGTCTTTATCCTGGGTGTATTTCAGCTCTATATCCCCTGCACACAGACACAGAAATAAAAGGGTTCTTAGAAAGGGGGCCTCAGTGTGTGGTATACATGCATGTGATCCTAGCCCTGGGGAGAATGAGCAGGGGGTTTGGAGGTTCTAGACCTGTAGCGGCTGTCAATCAGCTCTCAAATCAAGACACAGAGACTTATTATCAGTTATGAATGCTCAGTCTTATCTAATGCTTGCCCCACTAGCTCTTATATCTTAATTTAGCCTGTTTTCTTCATCTACATTTTGCCTTGGGGCTTTTTAACCTTTCTTTCATCCTATACATCCTACTCCATGTCTGGCTAGCTGTTGGCGGCCTGGCTGGTCGGCCCCAAGGAGCCCTTCTTTTTCTCCGTTGTTCTCTCTTTTCTCTTGAGCCTAGATTCCTCCTCCTACTTATTCTCTCTGCCCACCAGTCCTGCCTATCCCTCTCCTGCCTAGCTATTGGCTGTTCAGCTTTTTATTAGACCAATCAGGTACCTTAGCAGGCAAGGTAAAACAGCAACTCATCTTTACATAATTAAACAAATGCAGCAAAAACAAATGTAACACATCTTTACATAGTTGAAGTAATCTTCCACAACATAAATAAATGTAGCACATCTTTACATAGTTAAAATAATATTTCACAACATAGACCAGCCTAGGCTATCTAGTAAAATCGTGTTTCAAACAACAATTAAAAAAATAAAGTAAAAGTAAAATAGCCTCATTCCTACTATGGTGGAGCCACAGAGCATTTTGGAGACTGATAGGTGAGGTGGCCATTCACAGAAGGCCCAGTCAGGCTGAGCATTTCATATGATGTCTGGGGCTGCTGTCTGGATCAAGTTGACTAGGTTTTAGAGCCATGTATCACTTATCAGCCCTGGACCTTGGGGAAGCTATTTACCTCTGGGTCTCAGCTTTCATAGGAATGAAAAATTCCTGTAAAATTAAGTCAAAGCTAAAAGGTGACTTGCCAGGTAAGATCCACGGGTACAATTGTGTCATGAAGGTTGGTTGTGTGACATTATTCCTGGATAGACATTAGCAAGCATCTACTCTACTCATCCAAGGAAGGACACCACCAACACCCAACTTGGCAAACCAGTGAGTTTTACTGGGGTTACTTGCAGGACTATGGGTCCAGTAAGGAATACTTACAGGAGCAGAAATGACTCAGACAGCCGCATCACCAAAGCCACCCCCGCATGGGTGATAGTTCGTGAAAGCCAGAAGCCTGATATTTATGGCACCACTTACAGGCAGCGCAGTAGGTTAAAGAGTGTCTCTTCCAGGCACCGCAGGCATCTGAGCCTCTTCTTGGAAACAGAACTGGCCTCTGCCTCTCCTAGGCAGCTCACCTGGTCTGAGAGATTGTGTCTCAGCAGGCTTTCCTGCTTTTATATGCTTAGAAGGAGAGAGGGACTCTGAGTACCTTGCTCAGTTTCAGTGACTTCCTTTGCGTTGTTTATTTCCTAAGTTTAATGAGCTTCCATACAGAATGGAGTGTTTCAGCTCCCTTCTTACATCCTATGTCTTAACAAGCTTACCCCTTCCCTCCAGGATGGAAGGTTTTAATCTAAGAGGAAATTGCTATACGATGGAGTTATGAGGGTAACCAACAAATTTCTGATTGGATTGAAGGCCTGCTCCACAGCAGGGAATTTTGTGTCTGGTACCATAAACTTGGTCAAACCCCCATGACCCTAGGAAAGAACCTACTATTGCTTTGCTAAAAGAACAAGGTGTCAAACTGCTTTCTAAATATTTATGTTTATACCTATAGATTGCTGCTTCCCTTACCAGAGAAACTGGCATGGCATTGGTTAATGCTGGGACTCTTAACTGCTCACAGCGCTGAATAAGTTATTTCTGAGTGCTCAGCTCTTCATGGGACAGCTTGCCAACCCCTTCAAGATTTAGAAACACCGGGGAATGTTGCAGGTCCAGAGCTACACTATCTTGAGCTATCTTAGATCCCTAAATAGCTATTTAAGACTCTGTGTGTCTTAACATCCTTGTGATTAGTAGGTAAGTTCTTTTGGAAATCATGAGCATCATCTACCTTCCTCTAGCTCAAAGGGCAAGAATGTCATCACCAAGCATCTCGGGCCTAAGGCGATTTGCTATAACATACCTTCCTGATGCTGCCACCAATGTAATTGAAAAGTGTGTGGATTTATGACTTTCTTTGTTATGCTATTATAAAATTTTCATGGAACTGGTATCACATTGGAACATGGAATTTGGGAAAATCTAAACTTATGTTCTAGGGCCATGATCACTTTGGCTCTATAATAAACTATCTCCTGTTCTCTCTGAGGTGATGGATGTACTTTTGTGTATCCCATTTTAAAATTAAGAGGTACACACAAGTTACTCTTTTTCATGCCAAACAATATACCGATACCAGCCCTGACCCTGGTGAAATAGGGTATAGTCATGTAGCACAGGCTAGCTGACCCGGCTTCCAACTTGAAGTCTCCCTGCCTCTGCTTTCTGTGTGCTGGGATAACAAGTGTGCACTTCCATTACTGTAAGTGTGTGCCACCATATTTTGTCAATAAATTCTTTATTGTCAAAATATTCTAAAAACCAATTGTATAAACCAATTGTGGCAGTGCAGACTTGCTATCTCCACTTAGGAAGTTGAACAGGAGGCTCTTGAGTTAGATGCCAACCTTGGCTCCATAATTGAATCTCGTCTCAAAAAAACATCTTGCCGGGCAGGGGAGATGGCTCAGTGGTTAAGCACTGGCTGCTTTTCCAGGGGATCTGGGTTCAGTTCCCAGCACCCACATGGCAGCTCACAACTGTCTGTAACTCCAGTTCAGGGGATCCGGGATCCTCACACAGACATACATGTAGGCAAAACATCAATGCAAAAGAAGGTTTTTTTAAATTAAAAAACAAACAAATAAAAAAAGCCATCATGCACAGTAGCTGTTATCAGTCAAATTTTTAATTCTTCAACAGGAATATTGACTCCCAGTAGGGTGGTGCTCCCTTGCAGCCCCAGCACTAGGGTGGTAGAGGCAGTAGGACCAGGAGTTTAAAGTCATCTTCAGCTGCAGAGCAGAGGTGAGAACAACCTGAATTTTAAGACAAACATAACCCCAGACAGACGTCCTGAGAAAGACAAACATAACCCCAGACAGACGTCCTGAGAAAGACAAACATAACCCCAGACAGACGTCCTGAGAAAGACAAACATAACCCCAGACAGACGTCCTGAGAAAGACAAACATAACCCCAGACAGACGTCCTGAGAAAGACAAACATAACCCCAGACAGAC
>PVIU01000765.1:126694-208054 GCA_004026605.1 Ondatra zibethicus | reverse complement strand
ACATAACCCCAGACAGACGTCCTGAGAAAGGCAACCAGCTCTGATCTGGAACTCATCACCCTTCTACCTTAGCCTCTCAAATCCTGGGCTACAGTTTTGTGATGTCAGCACCTTTTCTTAAAAAAAAATATTTATTTATTTATTATGTATACAATATTTGTCTGTGTGTATGTCTCCAGGCCAGAAAAGGGCACCAGACCTCATTACAGACGATTGTGAGCCACCACGTGGTTGCTGGGAATTGAACTCAGGACCTTTGGAAGAGCAGGCACTGCTCTTAACCACTGAGCCATCTCTCCAGTCCGTGATGTCAGCACTTAGTGGCATAGCTTTTTGTGTAGTTATTCATCTTAACAACTTTGATTTTCTTTACTGTACATCTTTTCTGCTCTAATTGCCACTTTTCTGTTGCCCTAAGGTGTGGGTCTGGAGGGTGGGGGAATGGTGAGAGCAGGTCAAAGGGAAAGATTATTGGCACCTTGGACTGTTTTAAAGAATCCCAATGGTCTGACGATAGTGGCACACCCCTTTAATCCCAGCATTCGGGAGGTAGAGGCAGGTAGATGTCTATGAGTTCAAGGCCAGCCTGGTCTACAGAGAGAGTTCCAAAACAGGCTCCAGAGAAACCCTGTCTCAACCTCCCCCCCCAAGAAAAAAGAATCCCAATGGGCATGGCAGAATGAAGTGAGAATGTCGGGGGAGGCTATACCAAGGCTATCTAGATGCCTTCACACTTTGAAATCTATATGCTTCCTTGTATAAACAAAATGCAGGGACTCTTGAAGGGCCAATGGCAACGAGAAGCAAATGCTTTTAATCAGGAGGCTTAGATGAGTATCTCTTACAGCAGCAGCAACAGCTGTGGCTTGGCCCCATGGGAAGGATAAAGGGTCCCTGGCAGCCATGGGCATGCTTTCACAGCGTGTTGTGCTCTGCATGGCTGGGCACAGCCTTGGGCACACACCAGGAAGTCTGGCCAGTTTTCCTAGTGTGACGTTGTCTCCTCCATATTTAAACATTCCTCATGGAGAGATTGGGGGACAGAATAGGAGGTTGTCTAGGAGACTCTCAGGAAAATTTGAAGAACTCAGAAGAAAATCATAAGATTCGTAAAGCCCTTTGCCTCTGTGGAATTCCTCACAAGCCATACAATATACGAATCTGCCCACCAAGTTAGTCATGGTTAGACTAGGTTCTTTGACCAGGGCTTGGTCCACTACCTGGAGTGAGAAGATATTTGTTCATATTACTCCAGGAAAAGTCACAAAACAAGTTTGAACAAGAAGGATGCCTTGTCCCACTTTTGATTTCTAGTCAGCGGGACTAGTATCTGTAACACGTGATGTTATGTGGTTCATGGGAAAAATGGTTTCCTTGTGATGTGAATCCTTTCCTTTCCCAACCCAACTCCAGCTGTTCCTCTGCCTGGAGTTGTATGCGCTGTGTAGTCATTCGCTCAACGTGCATCCCTGAAGTTCAAGGTACCTGCTGGGCTAGTTTCCTATTGCTACTGAAACAGAACACCACAGGCTTAGTGGTGGCTTAAAACAAGTAAGAAAGGGGGAGGAGGAGGAGGAAGAAGAGGAGGGGATGGGAGGAGAGGAGAAGAGAGAAGGAGGAGGAGGAAGAAAAGGAGGGGAGGAGAAGGAGGAGAAAAGCATTCTCTTACAGTTCTAGAGGCTGATGGCCTAACATGATGCACTGGTGAGCCCTGCTCCCTCCGAAGCTTCTGAACTCTTCCCTGTTTTGCCTATTTTGGTGATCACCAATAGTCTTTGGTGTTCTTTGACTTGTGACTGCATCGCTCTAAACTCTGCCTCTGCCTTCAGTCTCCCTCTGTGTCTGTATGTTATGGGTTAAATTACTCCCTCCTCCAAATTCATATGTTGAAGTGCTAATTTGCAGAATCTCTGAATATGATTTTGTTGCCTGAGTGTTTTTACAAAGTTAAAATGAAGACTCTAACTGGTCTAAATGGTCTCTAATTCTATTCAACTTGCATGTTATAAAAAAGAAAATGGTTCACATATGTGTGCAACAAACACACACACACGTGCATGTTAGCATGCACACCCGCACTCACGCACACACACTCACACATGTACACAGATGAAGGCAAAGATGAGGATGATACCTTTATAAACTAAGGACTGTCAAAGATGTAAAACCAGCAGGAAGGGCTTCCCACTCTTCCAAAACCCCTGACTTGGGACTTGTTGCATCCCAAACTGTGAGGGGATACATTTCTCTTGTTTAACCCACTCAGTTTATATACAGTCATCATCCCTTTGCTGTCTGTGGAGAATCAGTCCAGCCATTCCCAGTAGGTACTGAAATCTAAGGATGAGGGTTGAAGGTTTAACTCAGTGGTCGCACGTATGCCTAGCATGTGTGATGCATTGGGTTTAATCCCCAGCACTTAAAAAATCCAGGAACACTAATATTCCATATATAATGTCCCTGCATTTGCACAGAGCCTATATATCCAATCCCATACATGTACTTAATCACTGCTAGATTATTTATTGGTGTAGCAGGTCCTTCTGTTTATGTGTTGCTTTCATTGGTTAATCAATAAAGAAATTGCTTGACCTGATAGGGCAGAACTTAGGTAGGTGGAGTAGACAGAACTGAATGCTGGAAAGAAGGGCAGAGTGGCAGGCGCCATGGATCTCCTGCCTGAGACGGACACTGATTAGAATCTTGCCTGTAAGCCACAGTCGCGTGGTGATACACATTAATGGAGATGGGTTAAACTAATATATAAGAATTAGCCAATAAGAAGTTAGAGCTGATGGGCCAGGCAGTGTTTAAATGAATACAGTTTCTGCGTGATTATTTCGGGTATAAGCTAGTTGGGCAGCCAGGACAAACAAAGGGACCCCCTCCTCGTGCAACAATTTATAATAACTAATATAATTGCTATGTAAATAAATAGTCATATTCTATTTATGGACTAGAAAGACAGAATAATAAATCTGCACATATTAAGTCCAATTAAAATATATGTGTATACACATTTGCATATTGAGTCTGTATGTGTGCTTTGTAGTGTTGAGTATTAGACCAAGGGTTTCACTTATGCTAGCAACTGTTCAGACCTTACTAAATATTTTTGACTTGCAACTGGTTGAGTTTGTGATAAGATTAAACTTTTTTCAGTGCTGGGGATCAGAAATAGTAAACTCTTTTTGAATTCACCATTTATATTTCCTGTCCTCTTAATATCCTATTTGTATATTTCACCAAGAATTTTAAAGCATCATTTGGTATTTAAAAAATATATTCACAGAAACTCTTTTATGTAAAGGGTGCAATGTGTCTGCCATCTGTTTTGCCCAGTTCTCTTCCATTTGTATTCTTTTCTTTAAAAATGTATTGCCATGTCAGGCAGAATTTTCAAAATATTAGGTAGACTAATAATGCTCTTTAATGTTCTTTAATGTGGGTATTTGCAGAAGTCATACTACTTTAGTTTTTGAAACACAGTTTAGTTATAGAGCTCAGGATAGCCTGGAACTTGCAATACGCCTTTTCAACCTCCCGAGTACTAACTAGGTGCTGTATCCAAGAAGTGGAATCCAAATGTGAGGCTATTACTGATTATACAGTGGGAGTATCTTAAATATCAACCAAACAAGCACAAAAACGCTCCTAAACCAAGATCTTTATCAACCTTGTTTGTTTTATTTGTTTTTCGAGACAGGGTTTCTCTGTGTAAGAGTTTTAGCTGTTCCGGAACTCACTTTGTAGACCAAACTCACTTTGGAGAGTTCAAGGCCAGCCTGATCCTCCTGCCTCTGCCTCCCAAGTGCTGGACTTAAAGGCATGCGCCATCATGCTCAGTCAAACTTTTTTTTTTAAATCTCTGAATTGATTTATTTTCTTTACTTTATAATATTTAGTTGTAGATTTATTTGTAGATTTTTCCCCTAGACTATGCAATTGTTTGCCTGAGCTTTTACAATAGCACTGGATTGCAATCGAGACAATATAGTGTTTGTGTGTGTGTGTGCACGTATTATATATATATATATATATATATTTAAAATGATAAAAAAAATAAGTAGCAGGGCGATAGTGGCGCATTCCTTTAATCCCAGCACTTGAGAAGCAGAGGCAGGCAGATCTCTGTAAATTCAAAGCCAGCCTGGTCTACAGATTCCAGGTTCCAGGACAGCCAGAGAGGGCTACACAGGTAACCCAGGACCTCACCCAGGATAGCTAAGTGCCCCATCATTGAGCTCTATCCCCATCCCCCAAGGTCTGACTGTCAGGAAGAGAAATTCAAGCACCTCACTTAAAGGAAGGGTTATGAAATTTCCCTACAACAGGGAGAGGAGGCAAGCAAAAATCTCTGAGCTAAGACATCATCTGCGGTTGCACAGAGAGGAACACAGAAGTGTTCCAGATCTGGACTCTTCCACCTAAAATGATCGCTCGTATTGTAGGGAATGGAAGGCCAGCTGGGCTGTGAAAACAGGGTGTCTGCAGAGGAGCTGCCCAACCAGGAGGTGCGGGTTATCCCTGAGGCTACAAGCAGAGGGCAGTACCCCAAGGCGCTACCCACCCGTAGGGCCTAGCGGCTGTAGGGCTCACAACGGGGAGAACAGCAGAAGCGGGATTGGCTCCAGTTCGGAGGATAGGCGGGGCCTCGGGAGGCGGACACAGGGTATTGGCTCTCGCGCGGTTGGTGGGCGGGGCCTCCGGCGGGTGTGTGCGTGGGCGGGGGGGGGGTCTCGCACTTGCGCAGGCTCAGTCGAGCAGTGGGAGGATGTCTTGGTGAGCCCGGAAGGCAATAGGAGGGTGGGACCCCGGCATGTGGATGCGGGAGCCGGGCGGGCGCGTCCGCGGGAGCTAGCGGCTGACTGCGCAGCGGGATCAGGAGCCCGTGGCGGGGCACCAGGCAGGTGAGCGCGGAAGGAGGCGCTGGAGGCTCGGGCGGGCTGGCTCCGAGGTGCGCGGCGCCCAGGCCTCGGGCGGCAGATTACGAGCCGCGTTGGGCTCAGGGAAGGAGGCCCCAGAGGGCGTGGGTGTGGGGCGGCCGGGCCGGTCAGTGCAGAAGCCCCGCAGCTGCCGACCCTCAGGTGCAGCGTTCGCGGTGCGATCCGAGGTTCTCAGGCTTCGGAGCGGTCAGAGTCAGGATGCAGCAGCAGACGCATCCGGTGCGGCCTTGGCCGAAATACCTCGGGGAGACGTGAACCGAACACACGCCTCCCCCGGGGGTTGCGGGAGGCCGAGCTAACCCTGCTGTAGGTACTCGGTGGATAGGAGCTCTTGGGAGCAGCCCGTTGCAGCATTCTTGCTGGCTCTGGCTAGTTCTTTCGTGCAGGTTGGCATTGGGGGTACTTTTTATTTCCGAACCTTTCTAATATTGCATGCAATACGCTCAACTGGAGTTGCTTAATGCAGGAGCCTGTTATCTTACAGTGGCCAGAGTGGGATTCTGTAGTGTATTCCTAGAATTCTGTAGTTTCTCCCTTGCGAAGGCTGACTTGGAAACCTGTCTCAGGTATGGAATGAATTAGTTCAATGAAACTCAGCCAATTCACACTCTACTCAAGGTGGAAGATCACCGGTGGAACAGGCAACGTGAGTTGTTTTGCTGTTTAACCGAGCTAACGTGGCATTTAATCTGTCACCTGTAACAGCGTGTAAACAAGAGTATAAAAGTCCTCTACGTTGCAACCAATGCTCAAGTAAATACCACTGTGGGCGGTGTTAGTTACTGCCTGGTGAAGTCATCATAATTAACTGAGTGGATGTTTGGAAATACAGTTTCTCGTAAAATCATCGCCACGGAGTCCGAGTGCTTAGCAGGTCGTTAGTCATTTGGGGGTTGTTGGCTGCTTTTTAAGATTTTATGCTAAAGTAGACCTGCGCAGGTACTGATGTGGCATATGGCAGAGTGGTAGCATTACAGTCTGACTTTAGATCTGAGTGCAGGCATGGGACAAATGGAAATTGAAAGGTTTCCTGTGCACTGTATTGCCCACAGCCAGAGCGATTAAAAACAAACAAACAAAACCCACAGCTGTTGGGCCAAGAGAGCAACTCCAACGAACTTTTAAAGTGCTGAACTTGGGATGAAATGTGTAAGTAAGATCACAGGTCACAAGACTAGTGGAAGTTCTGGTGAAAACTTGTAGTGAAACCCACAGGCAGGACCCTTGCAGAGTTGTTCTGAACGTGTTCTCGATGTTGTATGAGATTTGTTGCTGAGGATTACACTTCGAGATGGGATGCTGTGGAAGAAGCTTCTTTCCACCCAGGGCCCTCTTGACCTTGTGGGAAAGTTGAGCAGGTTAAGGTAAGAACCTAGGAAAAGCAGTGGGTGTCACTTACAGGAGGAGCCGGGTCTAGACGAGGTGAACCTTTTAGGTTTCGGTGTGACTTTTCTTTCAGAAATTGTATGGCTGGGTTATGGCAAGGTCTAATCCTTCTGTAGAAAACACTTTAAGGTTTCTCTCTCCTTGAAAATGTCTCAGGAGTCGAAGCTTCACAGCCTTTCAGAAGTCACAAATGCTGTTAAAGGTTCCGCAGCTTTTAAAAGAGGAGTTTTAAGCCTTCAGGAACAATGACAAGTGGCAGAAGACCAGAGTTCAGAGGTGCACAGCCACCTGCAACTCCAGGTTCAGGGGCCCTGTCATCGTCTTACGGCCTCTGTGGGATTTGTAGTTGTGTGTGTTTTTACATAAATGGTCACATATAAATCCTAAGATGTGCACTCTAAATTATTAGAGAGTGAAAAAAAATCACTATTTTTGTGTGTGTATGTTTTTTCCAGACAGGGTTTTTCTGTGTAGCCTTGGCTGTCCTATAACTCACTTTGTAGACCAGGCTGGCCTCAGACTCACCAAGATCCACCTGCCTCTGCCTCCTGAGTGCTGGGATTAAAGGCATGCACCACCCTGGCAGGCCTAAAATCATTAATCTCTAAATATCTATGAATAATTGTTACATGTATGAATATCTGTTGATAGTTTAGAATGTTTTAGATAAAACATAATCTTGGTTTTTAACTTCCCTTTGAACTCACTGTGGAAGACTCACTGTGTCCTTTTCTTTCTTTTTCTATTTGTTTTAGATAGGATCTCTCTACATAGCCCTGACTGTCCCAGAACTCAACCTGTAGACCAGGCTGGCCCCAAACTCACAGAGATCTGCCTGCCTCTGCCTCCCAAGTACTGGGATCAAAAGCATGCTCCATCACACCAGTGACTCAGTGTCTTTTATGCTTGGATTAGAAAAGGTGTTATAATCAAGGTGATCCCGTGAGTCATCTTTTTAAAAAACTTATTTTTAAATTATGTGCATATGTATGTGCTGGAGTTAGAGGTGGTTGTGAGCTGCCTGACCTGTGTGGTAGGAACAGAACTAGCTATCTCTGAAAGAGCAGTATGTGTTCTTAACCCCTGAGCCATCTCTCTAGCCCCCATGCTTTATTTAGTGCATCTTAGTAATATTTAGAGTTCTTTATAATCCAAAATACATCAATGTTTTTAGGTTTGAGTGGCAAACACTCTAAAAGTTGTATAGCAAAATTTGAGTGCCATTCCTTTCTTCACTCTGATTTTCAGAGATTGCCTCCAGCAGTTATATTACCCCCCGTAATATATTCCATTGCCATGCATAGAAACCTTTCTTCTCTAACATCTTGGAAAAGCAATTTGTGGCTCCTGTCTTTTTCCAAAAGGGGTTGACAGTCTCCCACTGTTGAGCGCCTTTGGTCATCCAAGGGGAGAAGGCACTCATTGGGGTAGGCCTGTGGAGCAAAACACAGCCAAATTCCTAATTGCTTTGCAGGAGCAGGCTGCTCGCTGTAGCTTTCTCATATGCGCCTCTTGTGCATGTAGTGTCTGTACGCTTCTGAGTAGTTCCTTAGCGCTGCAGCCTCCTCCGTGCTGTGTTTGCTGCGCAAGTAAGTGTAGACGCACTTTCGCCTTATGAAACAAACACTGAAGCAGTGCCCTCGTTGCCTGGTCCTGGTCTCTGCTTCTAGGTGAGACTCTGCTGATAAACTGAATGAGTCCAGACTGTGGACCTACTAGCTTATGTAAACGAGTAAATAAACTTTGCTCCCACACAACAGGCCAGCATATCCTTAGCTACTTCACACAGATTCACAATTGCTTTGAAGGAAACTGGTTTAAATTATGTTTTAACTTTCTAAAATATAACTATAAAGATTGGGTTTTAAATTTCACCCTGAATATTGATGCTGCCATCGTGTTTGCTTTGGAGGTTTACGTATTTACTGGGCCAAGCTGTTTATCTTAACATTTGATGTGCTCCCTGAAGCACTGCCGCAAACCCACGGGGCTTCCGTGTCCCAGGCTGAGACACCCAGGAGTGGGACTGGCCTTAACCTCTAATGTGCAACTCTAAGATGATGTAATATTCTAGATAAACTAGAGTTTATTACCCTGTTTTAATAAACCTAATTTTAAGACATTATAAATGCTTAAGATAGAAAAGTGGAATTGTCTAATTTGTGTGTTCAAACTCTCTCTGAAAACAAAAGACTGCCCCTCTGCTGTACTTAACTGTAGCTTCATCGGAGCATGCAGGCTACTTCTGAAAGGATTGCAAAGTTTAAAAACCCCTTTGTAGCTGTCTTTGTTGCTCTCAACCTCTCTCTGCTGCATTTCTGCTTTTCTCTTTCCTGGCTGCTAATTGGATTGCAGACTGTGTTGCTAACCATGGCATCTGGAGATGACAGTCCTATCTTTGAAGATGATGAAAGGTAAATGTCTTGTTTTGCAATAAAACTAGCCTTTGAAAGTTCCGGGATTGTTAGGATAGGTCCGGAGAGTTCTGTGTCTGTTGGAGACACGGTCTGTGTCATTGCAGAATGCAGAGTCTGCTTTCTGAGGATACAGGAGGATAGTAGATCACCTGTGTGGATGTGGCCACCATACATGTGGCATCGTCTTCCATCAATTCTTGGCACAGAAGTCGTGGCAATCACTTGAACATGATTTAGAGCATCAAAGTAAGAGATTAAAATGAGCAAAGAAGGAAACACAAAGAGAGCAGTGTTGGAGTCAGAGCCCTGGATTTGCAGCCAGCAGTCAGCTATGACCCCCATTATTGCAGATCGTGTTACTTCTCAAAACTAATAATCTGTATCAGTATCAATTTCTTCCATTACAGTTTTTGAATACCAAATTGGAACAGCTTTTTTGTTGTTTTTGTTGATGTTAAAACAAATCCCAAGTCACTGGTTCTGAAAAGTTTGAAGAATTCTTGTTTGGGATTGATCTGATCTGAAAAAGGAAAAACACTGCTGATTTCTGAACTTTTTTTTTTTTTTGTGGAGATGGTCATAAAGTGGATACTTTTACTGACCTTTCCATGTACTAGACCAGCCTAGCCCAGAGTGCTGGCAGGGATTAACTGTTACAGTCTTAATCTTATTAGCATTAAGGTGACTTTGGGATTATTAGACTATACCTGTGCATAGTTGTCTCTTGAGGGACAAGCCAGTGAGAGAGAAAACAGTTACATGTGCTGTGAGTGGGATATCAAGAAATATCACTTTATTATTTTATAATTTTAGGGCCTTTGAAAATCTGGTATTGTCATGGTGGAAGAATTCAGTCATTCTCTTACTGTTTGGGCCCATTTTAATGGCTTTGTTTTATTCCTTTAGCCCTCTTTATAGCCTGGAAAAAATGACAGATCTTGTAGCTGTTTGGGACGTTGCATTAAGTGATGGAGTCCACAAGATTGAATTTGAGCATGGGACCACATCCGGCAAACGAGTTGTGTACGTGGATGGGAAGGTAGGAAAACGTGTGACTTGGTAAAACGTGACAATGAAGCTTGGTTTTGTCAATGTAGCTTCTTAAAAAGTAAAACTTTTTTTCTGACTGTGGTTGTTTTTCACTGATATGGTCATTACAGAATACGCAGACTATAACATCTAACATTTAAACATAGAATGACTACTTTGTGGAACCTTGACATGAAATAATAAAAATATAAATAGTATTGCCATTTGGACAGTCTTAATTTTTACATTATTTAAAAAATTAAATGCTAATTTTTCTATTTGTGTTTATGAAACTTTTATACCTTATCATCTAGGAAGAAATAAGAAAAGAATGGATGTTCAAATTGGTGGGCAAAGAAACCTTCTGTGTTGGAGCTGCAAAAACCAAAGCCACCATAAATATAGATGCTGTCAGTGGTTTTGCATATGAGTACACTCTGGAGATCGATGGGAAAAGCCTTAAGAAGTACATGGAGAACAGATCAAAGACCACCAACACCTGGGTACTGCACTTGGACGGCGAGGACTGGAGAGTGGTTTTGGGTGAGTCGGGGCTGTTTCTGCAGAACCCTTTGGCCTTGATGATGTCCTGCCCCACAGACTTCTGTGGGCGCTTTCATTGGAGAGGAAATGAAAACCCAGCTGTACTTCTCCCTTCCTGCAGGAATGGGTATTCGTTTAACCCACTGGGTTTTGTATGTAATGTTGTAATTCCAGGTTTGATAAGGTTGACTTTGATGACTATAACCCTGGGTTTAAGAAGTGATACTAAAGCGGGCACTGATTGTTTGGTATTTCTCTTTATAAATAAAAAGTAGTTAGAAGTTAAAGATTCATCACTAGGGCAAGAATTTTCAGTGGGTAATAGTAGGATTAGGGTTCCATTAGATCAGAGCCATCCAAGTCCAGCTAAAAGTAGGCTTTTAAGAAGTAACCTTTTTCACTATTCTGGTACCCCCATATTATGAAATTAAAATGGTTTAATAAATCATCTTAATTCATTTATTTAGGTCCTATTTATTAACTGCCTCTGAAAAGGAAGCCAGTTTGTCTACCAGGGGTTGAGTATGCACAGACAAAGGAACTTCGACCATGCTGTGGTCCGCGTTCTAGTTGGGTGCTAGCAAATAGGGTTTGTATTTGGATTTTTTTAGATGAGAAATGTTTATTATCTGATAAATCACATAAAAAGCTAAAAGCCAGGCATGGTGGCTCATGCCTGAAATACCAACCTCCAGAGACTGAGACAGGAGAACCAGAAGGTTGAGGATAACTGGGCTACAGAGTAAAACTATCCTTAAAGGGGGGAAGTAGATAAAACAACCGAAATTAATTACTTACTATAAAAAGTCAGCTTGGCTTGTGGGTTTTGCTGATTGAATGCCTGTGGATTGTAAAACTCCTCTCTCATATTTTCTGTAAAGTGGTACCTAGCTGAAGAATTGTCAAATTGAGTTTTTATTGGATTTTCTTTCTAGCAAAACCAACTTAGAGTTTGCTGGTATCTTGAAGCGCACAATTTATCATTCTCTTTCTCTTCACTGTTGACAACTGTATTAGTCAGGGTTTCCTGGAGGAACAGAATCTAATAGAGTGAGTGTGTGTCTGTGTGAGTGTGTCTGTGAGAGAGAGAGGGAGAGAGGAAGATTTATCAAATTGGCTTATCTGCTATGGTCTGGGTATTCCACTAGTGTCGGTCCCACACTGGCGAGGCTGAAGTCCTGGTTCATTCCGTGAATCTGATGCCTTAGCAGTACAACCTGCCACTGAAGGCCTGGAGAATTCTTGGAGACCCCACTGGTCTCAGTGCATCCCATCACTTATTAATGAAATTTTTAGTTATGAAAGGGTTAGAGCAGTGGTTCTCAACCTAGGATGTGATCCCTTTGGAGGTCAAATATCAAATAACCTGGGTATCAAATATTTGCATTTTATAACAGTAGCAGAATTATAGTTATGAAGTAGCAACAAAATAATATTATGGTTGGGGGTCACTACAACATGAAGAACTGTGCTAAAGGGTCACAGCATTAGGAAGGTTGAGACACACTGAGCTAAAGAGTCAATGCAGTTGAATATTTTTTGTTCTGAATGTTGAGATGGTCTCAAAATCCAGTGCTGGCTCATTATTATATGACATTGCTTATATATGTCCATGGTCTTTCAAATGTATTCTATTTTTCATTCATAGTTTTTGGTTAGCCATGTTCCTCATGGGCACATCAGCAAATCCTTCTGGATAATTTGGATAATCTGAATATGTGTGCACGTTCAGTAAATAGACTAATGGCCAGTTCCCACTGCCACTATCATTGATCTTAGCACTGGCTGTTCAGGCAGGTATTGAGATCTGCTGTGTTTCCCTGCATCTGACCATGAGGGAATCACATTCAGACTGCCTTTGGGGTGACCAACCGTGCACATACCTTGAGGTCACCACTGCCTTCCCCTTGTCACATTTAGCCCACCTCAAAGACTTCCTGTAATTTAAATGAAACGCCCATCTGGCTGAGGAAGTGTGGAGAAGAGAAGCCCCTTTGGCTTGTGCCCCTGCCGCAGATGGCCTGCCAGAGTCACAGCCTTGGGTGTCCTTGACCCACAGGCAGCCTTGTCCTTGGAGCCTGGTGCCCATGCAGGCCACAAACACAGGCTCTCGCTCTGCTTCCTCATCTGGCTCCTTAGTGATCACAGTCTTCTTCCAGCCAACTCTTGGTACACTAATGTTGACAGGCAGTGTTGGGGACTCCCACCTGGCTGTCAACTATGGTAGCAAACTGCTGCATGAGGTTGCTGCAGCAGCACTGTGTTCCCTGTCGCCCCACACTGTAGAGTCCACATGCTTAATCTATTTTTTCTTATAATCTAGTAGTTTTTTCCAAAATAAAACCACTATAAAATAGGATTATTGTCCTGTCCAGCAAGAAACTAAAAACTGAGTTCCTACTATCTGCCTTCTGCAAACCCCAAGGCCTATGGTCTTTATGCCATCATCCAGTTAGCTCTGTCAGTGCAGGAGGCAGAAGTCATCTAGTCAGTGATGCTAAATCACATTTCTGATGTTGGTTTTGTTAGCCAGTTTCCTAGGAACCAAGTCCTCCTCATTCCCTCATTCGTTTGTTTGTAACCCCTTTAAAAAGATTGTCCTTTAGAATTTGTTTTGATTGACAAGATTTTTATCACATTGTAATGAGACTATGACTTTCTCTTAAAAGATTTCAAAGTCAGGCATAGTGGCACACATCTTTAATCCCAGCACTCTGTGAGTTTGAGGCCAGCCTGGTCTTCCAAGTGAGTTTCAGGACAGCCAGAGCTACACAGAGAAATCCTTTCTCAAAAATCTCAAAAGATTTTTAAAAACCTGGTTTCATGTATGAACAAAGTTTCTTCAAATTTTGAGTTTCAAAAGATGTTGAAAGTATTGAGATTTAGAACGGTGATTGCAGTTTAGAAATATAGTGAATTCAGCTTTAAAAAAAGAGGATAACCTTAGATATAGAACTATAACTTTTGGAATTTATGTTGCTTTTACAGAGAAAGATACTATGGATGTATGGTGCAATGGCCAAAAAATGGAGACAGCAGTAAGTTACCATTTACCTATTCCTAGTGTGTGTAAGGAACAGTTCCTCATTCTACACAAGGGGTGTGGCTGTGGGGAGGATGAGAGCTAAACTGCCAGGCATGCACAAGGACCTGAGTTAGGATTCCCAGTGCCCTCAGTTCTGTCCTCACCTCTGAAAAACTGACAATAAGGCGGGTTTCTAGAAATTATTAATGTATGCCATTTGTACAGAATAATAGTTTTCAGTATAAGTACATGTGACTTTAAATAGGGTAAAATCGATGATGTGCTTGTTCTTAGTAAATGGCAGGAAGCCAGTGTGAAGGCAGCCCTCTATAACCCTACTGCCTGCTTGTAGCTACAGTGGCAGAAGCGTCTAGGCCGCTTCCCTATCTCAGCCTGCCCTGATCTGTGTGCATGCCCAGACTGCCCTGCTCCTATGCAGCCCATGCTGTTTTCACGCAGTATCGTCACTAACGGGTGAAATTACCAAGAAGCAACTTGGAGAGACTGTGTTAGCAACCTTTGTGTGGCCTTCCACAGGCTCCTTCCAGGGCTCAGAATAAAGTGCCCCAGGGCATGCCTGTGTGGGCTTACAGTACACACCCTCTGAAGACCACCTGCTGGGGCTGCTCAGAGCTTGGAAAGAGCTTTCTATGATGTCCCTGTACTTGCTGCTGCTTAGAGTGTGGACTCCAGGCTTGCTCACTCTGTCCACCTCTATGATGCTCAGATGTGCTGTGCTGTAAGGAACTGGGACTTCACGTGCTAAGCAGGGCTTCTAGCCTGAGTTACAGTCCCATACCATGCAGGCATCTTTTAAATCTGACTGAAAGATTTCTGGCACAATTCTTTTCTGTCCTCCAAGCTCCTTCTTTTTCACTCTAGATTATTACCCTTCGAGTGGCAACACTAAGAAAATTTAAGGTGGATTAATTTTAATGTTTAATTAAAATCAGTGTATCAAAAATGTCATAAAGACATGTATGGTGGCACATGCCTTTAATCCCAGAACTCAGGAGGCAGGCAGAGACAGGTGGCTCGCTGTGAGTTCTGGGACAGCCTGATACGCATAGTGAGTTTCGGGGAGCCAGGGCTATGTAGAGAGACCCTGTCTCAAAAAAAAAGTCACTAGTTCTTCGCATTGTTTCATGCTAAGTCTTCTTATATTTTATACTAAAACTGTGTGTCTTATTCAGACTAGTCAAGGCTGTGGTGCTCAGTGATCAGGGCTTTGGTCACACTGAGTGTGTGCTAACCTTATGTCTGCCTGTCTCCTGAGCTCTGTCTTACTGGACAGGCTTTCAGCAAGTTATCAAATTCGCTGCTCTTCAGTTTCTGTATTAAAATGAGGATGATAATGTCACTTATGGCAGCTCTTGTGACGACGGTGACAAGATGCCCCTATGCTAGGATAGTGTATGTAACTGAGAATGTTTATTGACACACCCACCGTTTTTAGTTTTGTAAACATTGTCCACACTGCAGACACAGAACTTTCTTCTCCTGAAACTTAAGATTTCTTGAGATTTTGAAAATTACAGCAAATCACAGGGCTCTAAACATAATCTTTGAGCTCTGATTTCGAAGTTTGACATTATGACCAGTACTTTTTAGATGATGTCAGTGCTCTGACAAGTATTTCTGGACACTGATGCTTCCTCCCTTGCTGTCCTAGGGCGAGTTTGTAGACGATGGGACTGAAACACACTTCAGTGTTGGGAACCACGACTGTTACATAAAAGCCGTCAGCAGCGGGAAGAGAAGAGAAGGGATCATCCATACACTCATTGTGGACAACAGGGAGATCCCAGAGGTCTCTCAGTGACTGCTTCTTAATGAGTTCTGGGCCGAAGAGGTGATGTCAGGACTTGCTAATGGCTGTGGTAATTAAATGTGTTCACGCTGTACATATCAGTAGATTTAATCTGCAATGTTTTTATTTTTATCTTTTGTTACTTGAAACTGTAATATTCCAATGGCCAAGAAAAATGTGGAATCATAAAAATTTATTTTTTAACTAATGTGTTTCTAATGGAAAATAAAATATGGACCAAAACCACTAACATCTCACCACAGTAACCTTGACTACAGTAAAAACTGTAAAATAAAATGGTGCTGCTGGCTGTGTCCGACAGTGGGTGTGTTTTCATGTCTCACATGTGCAGATAGGTTAGCCTGTATTTAAAACAGCTGGTTCATAATCATGTAATTTGTGTAACCAGAGAAAACAAGAAGCATTTTCTGTTTTAAAACATGAAAAAATCCAATAATGTCATATAAGAATTTAATTTAGGTGCTAGAGAGATGGTTCAGCAGTTAGGAGTTCATGATGCCCTCTTGAGGAGGACCTGGGTTCCAATCACAGTATCCACACGGTAGCTCACAACTAACTGTATTTCCAGTCCTTGGTGATCTAACACCCTATTTTGGCCTCCAAGGATTATCAGATATGCATCTGACATATATGTGCACATATATACATTCAGACAAAACACTTATATACATAAAATAAAAATAAATCACTCAAAAATGAAAAGATTTCCATTTATCTGGGTGTGGTGGTATATGTTTTTAATCCCAGTACTTGGGAAGCAGAGGCAGGTTGGTTTCTGTATTTTGAGGGCCAGCTCGTGAGATAGCAAATTCCAGGCCAGCCAGGGCTGCATTGTGAAAATCTTGTCTCAAAAAAGAAAAAAGATGGTTAAATAGGAAGGTGCCTGCCACCAGCCCAATGACCTGTGTCCAGTCCCCAGGACCACATGGCAGAAGGGAGAACTGATTTCTCAAAGTTGTCCTTGGATGTGTGTTCTGTGGCACGTGAGCCCAAATCCATACACACAAAGTTAATTTTTTAAAAATTGAATTTAGAATGTGGGTTTATGAAGAGGTTGCTTTATTTTCATTCATATATGGGAAGAAATAAAGAGAAAAAGAAATGATCTCACTTACATGGACTGCATTAATCAGAAGAGAGTACCGCTTCTGTCCACAGCACCGCTCAGGCCGCTCTGCAGCAAAGGAGGGCACCGCGCCTGTCCACAGCACTGCGCAGGCCCCTCTCTGGATAGACTCGCAGAGCACTGCTCTCCCATGGTTTGCCTCCCTGCTCTTCTCTGAAGGTCTTTCATGTCTGGCACCCACTGCCCACATCTGAAGGCCAGAAGACAACCTCAGGTGCGGTCCTCACTGTTACACCGGAATTCCAGAACCCGAATCACCAACCACCACAAGACCGACTTCCATGTAGAAACAGAGTCTTTATTCACTAGTTAACTCCGGTCCCTCTGCCCATCTGAAGCAGCAACAGGAACAGCACAGGAGAGACCCAGCGCAGCAAACAGGTTTACATAGGGGCCGAGGCTTGGGCAATTCCAAGGCTTGTGATTGGCTGCCCCCTAGTGGTGCGGGGAATTCCAGACTTCCAAGCTTCTGATTGACTGGTCCAATAATGATGTAAGGGGGACCTTCCAGACTTGAAGGTAATTCCCAACTGTCAGTAACTGCCTGAGACTCTGATTGGTTTGTTTTCCCTGCTCAGCGAATGGCTGGTTTTAAGTCAGGGGCAGAGATGGCTCCATTTCTGGGGCCAAACTGTGTTCCTTTCTCTGGTTCTTTCTACCTTTTTAGCCTTAATTTTGGGGCCAAAGCAACTATCTTTGGTATGTCCTGAATCTAGGGACTTCGTGTGTTCTTTTGGTCCTAGTTTCAGGGTCCGGGGCCTCTCTCGGGCTCTAGGTTTGGGGACAGAATGTCTCTTCCCCTGGCTCTGGTCCCGTTTTCAGGGTGTGTTCCTTTCCCTGGCTCTGCACCTGGAGCCAGGCTGCTTGGGGTTATGCTAGGACTCACTGAATCTGGGGGCCTGGGCCTCTCACTCACCTTCCACTTGGTTTGAGACAAGGTCTCTTGTTTGATGTTGGCTAGGCATTTGGAAACCTAGGTGCAGGAGAGGATGGACTCTCCATTTAGACATAAACACGGAGTGGCCCCAAATCGGAACCCCAAGCACCATTCAACTGGCCCATAACAATCTGACAAGTTAGGTAAGAGCAAACCGATACAAGTACCCACTCAACAAGGATGGAACAGATACCGTATCAAACAACCAAAAACCTCCAGATAAAGGTATTACCACAAAAACACAAACAGTATGAATGACCAAGATAAAACATCTCCAAAAGTGTGTATTCTCATAATTATATTCCCTGAGCAAAGCAACTTAATGATGAAAAAACCAATTTCAAAATAGCTATGTAAATATATTGAAGGAACTCAGAAAGGATATGAATAAATGCCAGAATGAAGATTGAAAATAGTTGAATGAAATAAAGGAAGCAATTCAACATATGAAAATTGAATTGAATAAGGAGAATTTCTGAAGAAAAGCCAAAATGAAATAAAACTCAAAATTAAAAATTAAGTAAGTCAAATGGACAATGTGGAAAAGAGAATATCAAGGCTTAAAGAGAAGGTAGAGGTATTTCTGGATAACTAAGTCAAAGAAAATGTTAAATCTAAAGAATAAATAAATAAAGCCAAACCCATGTAGAGAACATGCAGAAACTCCGAGACACTGTAAGATGGCAAAAACTGAATCACAGAGAAGTAACCCAAGTCAAAGGCACAAAAGTATTTTCAACAAAATCATAGAAAAAAAAACCCCAAATATAAGAAAAGAGAAATGGCCGGGCGGTGGTGGCACATGCCTTTAATCCCAGCACTCGGGAGGCAGAGGCAGGCGGATCTCTGGGAGTTTGAGGCCAGCCTGGTCTACAAGACCTAGTTCCGGGACAGGCTCCAAAGCTACAGATAAACCTTGTCTCAAAAAAAAAAAAAAAATAGAAAAGAGAAATGGCTATCAGTGTGCATGTGCAAAACACCAGTTAGACAGGGCCAGAAAAGAAATTCCCCATGCCATATAGTAAAACACTGATGTACAGAACAAACAAGACAGGATACTGAAAGCTTCAAGAGAGAAAGAAGCCACCTATAAAAGTGAGCCTGTGAGAACAACTGGCTTCTCAGTGAAGATTCTAAAAGCCAGAAGGGCTTGGACTGATGACCTGAGGCTGCTGAATGACCACAGGTGCCAACCCAGACTGCTGGACCCAGCAACACTATCAGCTGTAATATAAGGAGAAAATAATCGCCAGAGCAGCCAATTAAAGGAATGTGTGTGTGACAATCGCCAGAGCAGCCAATCAAAGGAACGTGTGTGTGAGCATAAAGCCACCTCTGAAGAGGACACTGGGACAAAGACTTTGATCTAAAGAAAAGGATGGAAACAAGCAAGAGAACACAAGAATATATAAACAGTTTAAGAACAATCAGTCAAAAGATTTAAGAGAATGTAACAGAGTGATAGAAATTAATACATGTTGTTGAACAGTAATTTACCATCTCAATTACCAGTAATGAGACGCAGACTAGCAGATTGGATTAGAAAGCAAGATCCATTTTTTTGCTGCCTCCAAGAAATGTATGTGTGTTTGTGTGTGTGGTGTATGTGCATGTGTGCATCTGTATGAGTCCCCTCGGAAGCCAGAAAAGGGCACTGGATGCCCCAGAACCAGCACTACAGGCAGTTGTGACCTAGCCAAAGTGGGGGTTATGAGCTGAACCCCAGCCTGGGAAAGACCAGCAAATCTGTGATATCCAGGTTCAGGTGAGAGACCCCAACTCAACAAAATGGAGTGGAGAGTGATTGAAGAACATGCATGTATGTGCACCACATGCAACACACATGCATACTCACACCAATAAAGCAAAATATACACATTAGTGTGAAACCTTCAGCACCCTGGGGGAGGCGCTTCCAGAGCTGAATTACAGGAGCCCAGCACTGGAGAGCCTTGGCTGTAATAAAGAACAGAACAGGACAGTAAGCAAACTGTTGGTGTTTGCTTTGGCCCCGCAGTACACCTGTCCTCCAGAGAGCATGGAATGGAGTTAAAGCAATACTATTTATTTGAAGGACTTAGATTCTTTTTCCGAAGTTCAAAATTCAAATCATATTTGTTTTCATCAACTGATATCCAGAAAAATTACACCTCTTATCTCCAAGATAATCATGCCGGGTTCTCTAACATTAGAATACAGGGGTGAACTAAAGACAGAAAAATCAAACAGAATTACGAGACACTGGTTTATTGTCACAAAGGGTTCTTTTGAGGCTGAAGGAGCACAGGGGCACAAGGCACATTTCATGAGATTCACAGGATCAAATACTTGGCAAAACTTAATTAAAAGTGCAATTGATGTGATCTCTGGGGCAGATGATTAGCCTGAAAAGAAAGGCATTTGCTTATGGAAAACCAACTGGCATAATAGGTATGATTTACATATGCAATAAAAATTAGAAATATTTTTAAAACCTCAACAATGCAAACCATTTACAGATACAAATATGCAATTCCAAGATTTGGGAGGTGATGAGGCAAAAGGAGCCCAACTTCAAGGTCAGCCAGGGGACCCTTAAAAAAGAAACCAATAGTACAGTTAAGAGTACATGCTAGCTTAAGAAATGTCTCAGTGGTTAAGAGCATTTGTTGCCCCAGAAAGGACCCAGTTTGAGTCCCAGGACCCATATAGTTGCTCATAACCAAAACTCTAGTTGCAGGGGATCCAATGCCCTCTTCTGACCTCTGAGGGAACGAGGCATGTCTGTGGTGCAGACATACCTACATGCAGGGAAAACACATAAAAAGAAGAAATTGAAGTATTTTAAAGAATCTGCTGTCCTTATTAGAAAGCACAAACAGGGCTGGCTCAGTGGAAAAGCACTTGTTGATAAGTGGGGTACCCTGAGTTTGATCCTCAGGACACACGTGATGGAAAGAGACACCAACTCCTATAAATTGTCTTATGACCTCCATCATGTGTCATGGTACATGAGCAAACACACACATGTAAATAATGTGATAAAAATAATAGATGAAGTAGTAACTGATAAAGAGAGAAATGCAGTTAAGTGTACTGAGGAATGTCAAGTGTCTGGAACAGTGAGATTATGACTGAAAACTACAGTCACTCAGGCCGGGTCACTTTTCACAGTGTAGAAAGCATTTTTGACTGACAGCGCTCAGGCCAGAGTGCTTTTGACAGGAGTCTGCACTCAGTGCTGCTGCCCGCAGGAGACAGCCCTTGATGCTGCCTGGGGATGTGCTCAGTGTGCCTTCTCTTTCCTGGTCTCTGCGCTGATATTCCTGCTCTAGAGGACAGCAGTGTTCAGACGACTCCGACTCCCACATGCGACCCTTCTTCACCTGTCCCTTTGATGAGTCCATCCGATAGAAGGAACAAGGAATAGTTGGCGTGTATGTGGGGAAGGGCCCTGACTGTTACTTCTAGGGTTGTACCAGACGATCAGAAGTCCCTACAAAACGTGCGCCCAAGCATCTTCTAAAACAAGAGAACTTAGGTCGCAGAGCAAGAGCTTTGCTGCCCTGATGGAGCACTAGCCACCACCCACCTGTATGAAGCCTACAACAGTAAGGCGCTCAAGTGCAATGCGAACTATCACCTTTCTGTTTTCTGAATGTGAGGGGATCGATATTGGGCACATTACCCCATGATCTACAGAAAGAAAAGAAACGTTGCAGCCTGACAATCATAGGCGCTTCCCTTTGTCCTCTTGACCATCAGCGAGAGAACTTCACCACCTCCCAGCCTGTCTCGTCTCCCACTTTAAGGATGAAAACAGTGATAGCAGGGATGTGACGTCACTGCCTAATGTGGACTGGCTTCTCCAGTCCATCAGCTTTCTCCTCTGTTCCATCCCCAGCATCTAAACACCCAGCTCTGCACCATCGAAGCGTCATCTGTCTTTATACAATGAAACCAGGCACTCAGAATGCTCCCATGTAGCCCTGAAGGGGTGACTCTGACACCCCTACAGTGATGATTAAAGCATTTGTGTTTAACACTATGTTTCAATACACATAGTGCATCGACTGAGGCTGAAGGAAATGTAGAAATGTATTTAGTTCTCAGAGCAAACTTAGAGGACTAGATCCAAAATGAGAGTCACTGTGACATCTGTTGCGGAATATTAATTAAGAAGTGTTACATTCACTTATGCTGTGGAATATTTGTTTAATGATGCACAGATGTGTTGCATTCTTTTATGTTGCATTTGTTTAACTCTCTGAACTGTGTTACTTTGCCTGCCTAAAATACCCAACTGGTTTAATAAAGAGCTAAAAGGCCAATAGCAAGGCAGGAGAAAGGATAGGCAGGCCTGGCAAGCAGAGAAAATCAAGATGAGGGGAAATCTGGGACGAGAGATCAGGGAAGAAGAGAATAAGAAGAGGATACCAGGGGCCAGCCATGAGTAAGAGTGAACGTAAGACCTACAGAAGTAAGAAAAGGAAAAAGTCCAGAGGCAAAAGGTAGATGGGATAATTGAAGGAAAGCTGGCTAGGAACAAGCCGAGCTAAGGCCAAACATTTATAAGTAAGAATAAGCTTTCGTGTGTGATTTATTTGGGAGCTGGGTGGCTGGTCTCCAAAGAGTAAAGAGCCAAAAGAGTAAAAACACAACCAACAACAGACAACGATGCAGCTCTCCTGAGTCCAGGCTCAGGGTTCTTTCTCAAACAACAGTTTTGGAAATCATAAAGAATTTTTCAAAGGAGTTAGTTGATTCTTATTTTTCTTATCTGAAAATGTGGTAGCTTTATGTTTTAAGACATGTAAGGACATTAGAAATACTTCAAAAGTTTACTTACAATTCTAGGGCCAGGGGTGTGGTACGGTCATAGAGCTCTTTCGTAGGAAGCATGAGGCCCAGGTTTCACTCATAGCCTATCAAACATGAATAAATACAATTATTGGAAAAGATAAGTTTGTCTTACATGAATGCTTGATTTTAGTACCGTGACCCTTCACCCTGTTAGTAAGCCATCATTCTACCGACAACAGTAACTTACCGACAACTGTCAGCTGAACGGCTCTCTTAGCAGCACCGGCGCCATGAAACACTTCACACTGGTAGGTGCCAGTGTCAGAGAGCTGAACATTGGTTATATTTATAGATGCATCACCAGACCGGATATCATTACTTGTAAACTTCACACGTCCTCTCATATCTTGATAGAAGCCATCATAAATTTTGTCTGCTAAACTTACAATAAACTAAAAGAAAACCAAAGCATAAGAAAAAACAAACATAGGCTGAGGAAATGGCTCAGGCGTTAGAAGCCTGTAGTTCTCTTCCAGAGTATCCAGGATTGGGGCTTAACACCCACATGGCAGTTCCCAGTGGCCTGTAACTTCAGATCCGTGGGATTAAACAGCCACTTTTGGCCTCCACAGGCACTAGGCATGTACATGGTGTACAGATGAATATAAAAACTAAAAGACTCACATGAAATAAAAAATAAATCTTAAAAAATCTTTTGTTAAAGCCTGACTAGTCCATGTTATCACAGAATTCAAAAATGAAATAGAAATGAGAGATAAAAGAAAGAGAAAGGGAAGAAGAGAGAAAGAAAGTTGGGGGCTGGAGAGATGGCTCAGTGGTTAAGAACACTGGCTGCTCTTCCAGAGGTCCTGAGTTCGATTCCCAGCAACCACATGGTGGCTCACAGCCATCTGTAGTGAGATCTGGCACCCTCTTCTGGTATGTGGGCACACATGGAAGCAGAATGTTATATACACAATAAATAAATCTTAAAAACAACAACAACAACAATAATAATAAAAGAAAAAAAAAGAAAGTAAAGAGAGTTAGAGAGGAGCCTCAGTAAATAAAGTGTTTGATGGACAAGCCCAAGAACCCGGGTTAGGAATTCCAGTGCCAGTATAAGAGTCAGACACCATTTCTCATTTCTGTAACCCTGCCACTAGAGGCAGGGTTGGGGCAAAGCCTAGGCACTTGTGGCTAGCCAGTCTAGCGTCGGTGAGCTCCAGTTTCAGTGAGAGATCATATCTCCAACGTGATGGACTGAGCAGATGACACCTGACCTCCACCTCTGGCTTCACATGCAGGCTCACACATATATACATGCGTCTGCACACACATGTACTACATTACATACACAGAAAGAAGATAGAGAAAGGAAGGAAGAAAGGAAAGAAGGAAGGAGAAGAAGAGAAAGGAACACATTACAAGGAAACCTACACTACTTAAAAACAGAATGAGGAAGTAGAAATGGGCCAGTGTAGCCTGGGGTGTAGCTCCACAACCCTATTTTTTTTACTACTATTTTAAGCTTTTTTATTATTTTAAATTATATTTAGGTTGAGCCAGGTGTGGTAGCACTCACCTATAATCCCAGCATGTACTGGGCTTTCTTCTTTTGGGCCACCAACCAGCTTCCAAATCACGACGCAGAGACTTATTTTTAGTTTTGAATGCTCAGCCTAGCATTAGGCTCGTTTCTGGCCAGCTCTTTTAAATTAGATTAATCTTCTTTTGTATACTTTTTGCCTTGGGGCTTAAACCTGTCTTACTTCTGTATATCCTGCTTTCACTGCTTCTCTGTGCCTGACTGGCTTTGTGCCCCAGGCTTGTTCCTCATTCTCTTGTTTCTCCCCTTCTCCTTCCAAGCCTAGATGTCTCCTATTTATTTCTCTGCCTGCCAGCCCCCCCATCCTTTTTCCTGCCTTGCTATTGGCCTTTTAGTTCTTTACTAGACCAATCAGGTGCCTTAGGCAGGCAAGTGAAACAAATGCAACACAGCTTTACATAAGTAAACACACATCTTCACATGGTTAAACAAATGCAGCATAAACAAAAGTAATAGCTAAGGAAATATTCTGCAGCATAAACAAATGTAACCCACCTTTGCCCAGCTAAAATAATATTCTATAACATCAGCACTCAGAGACTGGAAAGAGAGTTCTGGGTCACCTGGAACTGAAGTAGCAGACAGGTGTGAGCTGCCATGTTGATGCTGGGAACTGAAACCAGGTCCTCTAGAAAAGTAGCCAGGGCTCTTAATTACTGAGCCAAATCTTTGGCTTCTATATTTCCATTATAAATGGAAAACCCAGAGTCCAATGTGGTTAAATAATATTCATCATAATTAAATAACATAGCCCATTTCTGGAGAAGGGTCTGGTAACACTGGACGGGAGGGACCACATGTCTGTTCATTCTGGTATGTGCTTATTTTCCAGCTGACTCTGAGGGTGTAGTAAAGAAAACCAAGTAAAATCAAGAACAGGCCACCCTTTGTCCCCCCCACCAAAGAAAGCCATCATAATTTGCCTATGAAATGTAACTAAAAAAGACAAATTGCTTTTTGTCTTATTGCGATTTAGAAACCAGGCATGATGGGAAATGTAGTTCCGGTAACTGGGGAGGCTACAGCTTGATGACGACAAAAATAAAGGACATAGAATCTGTCAGACACACTCCACACACACACACACACACACACACACGCACGCACACACACGCACACACACTCCACACACACACACACACACTCCACACACACACACCCCACACACACACACTCCACACACACACCCCACACACACACGCACACACCACACACACACACACACACACTCCACACACACACAATCACGCACACTCCACACACACACACACCTGCTGCCCAGCCCGCTCAGCACACCCCTCTTTTTCTTTGCCTCCTGTCACAAATGTTCAAGTCCACATTTTCAGAACTTCCACAACACCTTCTTGTCCCTGATGTGTTCAAGGAATCGGATGCCCCCCTCCTCTTCTGAAATCTCCAGTCATTCTATCCATGTTCACAAGCCTAGGCAGTGGGGATTCTGGCCATGATACCATACCTGCCTAGCGAGAGTGAGCAGGCACAGGGCACACTCACCATACGATTCACCACCTCATTTTCAGGTCCAGTAAGCAGCATCCAGTCAACAAACAGTGGTCCTTGGTCCTCAGGGCTAAGGGTAAACATGCAGGGCAGGTGCGCAGTTTCCCCTTGGGCTTCCTAAACTGTCTGCTCTGGAGTAGTGATGCCCACACCTCCAGTGAAACCTAGAGAGAGACCTGTGTATGACACTGAGCATCTGCTGTCACTCACTGGCTGGCTCCAGGCTGAAGCCAATCGGGAGACAGGAGAAGGAGATGTGGGTGACACCTGGACCTATAAGGATGCAGTTCCCTCCCCCGGATGCCCAGGTTTTAGTTTGTGTCTTCATGAAAGTGCAATGACTGTGGACATTACGTCATCCTATATGATTCCCTTAGAGCACCACCCACTTCCCAGAGTTGTACTGACACAAGCTTCTGCTAGTGAGTGCTGGCTCTTCCCAGCAGATGTAGACAGGAGATTTAGACAGAGCTTCTGGGGGATCAGTTTTGTCTATAAATGTAAGGTCGAATTGATTCATGCTAGCCATAGTGCCACAGGCTCCTGGGGACTCTGTGTGCAGTGCCCCTAGAGGCCAGAAGAAAGCATAGACTCTGAGACTGGAGTCACAGACAGCTGTGAGCTGCCAAGAGGATGCTGGGAATCAAATTGTGGTCCTCTGGTGAGCAACCAGTGCTCTTAATCTCTGATCCATACAGCAAGCCACAACACAATGTTTTAAAAGCTTTTCATTTAGATCACACTTAAGGATGATGCTGAAAATTCTGTTTTGTTTTGTTTGATGTTCAATAATCCGAGTGCTAAACAAATAGTAATTTCCACAAAGTTGGGGTGAAGCTCCACAAAGTCGGGGTGAAGCTCTGTGGGTAAAATGCTTGTCAGGCTAGTTAATGACCTGAGTTTGATCCCTGAAAGCCACCATGGAAAAAGAATGTCAAGTCCTGAAAGTAGTCCTCTAACATCTACCCGAATGCTGTAGTACCTATGTACCCACACAGATACTCACTCACTCTCTCTCTCTCTCTCTCTCTCTCTCTCTCTCTCTCTCTCTCTCTCTCTCCTCTCTGTCTGTCTTTCTCTCTCTCTCTCCTCTCTCTCTCTCTCTCTCTGTTTCTCTCCTCTCTCTCTGTCTCTCTCTGACACAGACACACACAATTACATACCCATCATCTTAAACACCCAACTCTGCACCATAGAAACATCATTTGTCTTTGTGCAACGAAAGCAAAAGCTCAGAGTGCTCCCATGCAGCTCTGAAGAGGTGACTCAGACAGGTACAGTGACGACGACAGCTTTTTATACACCATGTTTCAGTACACATAGAGTAGACCGAGGCCCAAGGAAATGCAGAAATTTATTTAATTCTCAGGGCAAACTCAGAAGACAAAGTTCAAAGCAACAACAACACAGCTCTCCTGAGTCCAGGCTCAGGGCTCTTTCTCATGCAACAGAACTATTGTCCACCCTAGCTGTCAGAAATATATCTCCCATGGATCTCCTGACCTCTCAGGATCTCCCATCCCAACCTTCTGTTGACCAGAGCTTACTAAAGGTGGAACTAGACCTGGAAAGACATGAAGAAGGTAGCAGAGAAGGGGAGCAGCGTTTGGGGGTGTGGGCCTTGGTCAGTGTCAGCTCACACAGACAGAAGCAGCAGTGGGGTGTGGGCCTTGGTCAGTGCCTGCTCACACAGACAGTAGTAGGTCTCGAAAGAAAAGAGACAGAAACTGTAGTCCTTGGTACAAGTTCCACAAAAGAAAACAAGGTTTCAACCTTTTTACATCTTAAATTCCTCCTGAACACTGTACATTCCTTTACTGAACAAGGAAGGGTGATTTGAGAGAGGGAGAGACAGACAGACAGACAGACAGACAAAGAGGGAGAGGGCGACTAACAAACTACTCTACTTCTGGCGCACACGCCGCAGTTCAGAACCAAAAGTAACACAAAAAACAAACATGTCCCCCACCCCCAATTATTAATCCCATTATAAGAACTCCAGTCAGAACAACCTATAAGATCTTGCAGACTAAATATTCTAAAGAATAATTATGTTTAAGCAACTTAAAGAGGACCCATTTGCAGAAACCTGCACAATAAAGCCAGCCAGAATCCTAGTATGGACAGGGTGAGGAACTTACAAAGTGCAACTCTGAGGAGCATGGGAACTGACGGCTGCTCATGGAGAGAGAGAGGCTGTTTCTGTCAGCGATGGAGGCCCTGAGAGGCTGCCCATATGCCTATAGGTGATCCACAAACCACAAACAGAAGGCCGCACTGAGTGACATGGTAAGGGGAGAGGGAGGGGGAAACCGGGGGAGAGGGAAAGAGACAGCAAGAAGTTGAAAAGGAAAACGGGGAGGATGGGAGGGATAGGGGAGTAATTGGAGGTACCAACTGGGGTAGATTGTATAAAAATAGATTATATGCATGGATGACATTCTTAAGCAAAAAAAAAAAAAAAGCAAACCCAACCTACACGTATTTTTTAAATTGTCAATAAATTTTACAAAGTGTGAAATAGGCTGGGGAGGTTGCCATATGCTTTTAACTCAAGCACTTGAGATGCAGTGTAGGCATACATATCTCTGTTGAGATGCAGTGTAGGCATACATATCTCTGTTGAGATGCAGTGGAGGCATACATATCTCTGTTGGCTTGAGACCATCATGTTCCACACAGATCCAGGCTATCCAGGAATGCATAGGGGGGCCCTGTCTCCAAAACACAGAAGACAAGGGGCTGGAGCAACGGCTCAATGATTAAGAGCACTGGCTGTTCTTCTGGAGGACCCAGGTTCAATTTGCAACAACCACATGGCGGCTCATAACTCCCTGTGATTCCAGTTGCAGGGGATCCATCACCCTTTCCTGGCTTCCAGGCAAACATGCAGGCTTTTAAAACACTCGTATGCACAAGATAAAATGAAGACACACAAAATGAAGTGACAACAAAAAGAAGTAACTCCTTTTCTTTTGCAGAAGAAAAAAAATGTGTTAACTTTATGTCTCATACAACGTGAAGACATTAGAAATAAAATTATTACTCTAGAGCTAGGGGTGTGGCCCAGTGCCAGAGCCCTTTCCTCGCAAGCATGAACCCTGGGTTTCACCCCTAACATAGCAAAAATGAGTCTAATTCTTAATCTAGAATCGAAGCTTTGCCTTATAAATCGCTGTGACTTTAGTGCTGTGAGAACCCACCCTGTTTCTAACACACCCGTGACTACCAACACAAATTTACCAGTGACAGCCAGCTGGATGTTCCTGTTGACAACACCAAGGCTTTGTTTCACTCTGCACTGATAGGTGCCAGCATCCGATAGCTGGATACTTGTTATATTTATGGATGCGTCCCCAGACCTGATGTCGTTACTGGTAAAATGCACTTGTCCTTTCAGATATGGATAGAAGTCATCACAAATTTTGTCTGCAGAATATAAAATAACCTGAAAGAAAACGAAAACAGAAGGAAAAAAATAAACTGACTAAAACCAAACCAAACCAATGCAAGTGTACTTGTGCGCATGCGTGTGGTCACCTGCGGATGACGGCACTGAGGACAGAGGAAAGCACTGGAAGCCGTGTCTTGTACTTGCTGTCTTATTCCTGAGAGAAGGTCTCAGATTGAACCTGGATGTAGGCTAGCAGCCAGAGTCCCAGCCATCGTCCTGTCTCTGCCCTTTGCATGAGTTACCACACACAGCTCCTCATGTCCAGGCTAGGGATTTCATCACAGTTCTTTGCTCTTGTGCATACACTCTTACCCACTGAGCCAACACTCCAACCCAGTGTTGATCTCTTAGATAAAATGTGTCCGATGAAGCTAATATGCAGCTTCATATTTGAGATAAAACAAAATATTAAAGAACCATCTAAAAGACAAGTGTGATGCAGGTACTCGGAGCTGGGATCCTTGGATGTGCCTCCTCCTCAGAGCTTTCTTTGGCTTTCCATTTGGCTCTGATCACTTTGATTATGGAAAATTTCTAAAAGGCGGGCAGTGGTGGCACACGCCTTTAATTCCAGCACCGGGGAAACAGAGGCAGGCGGATCTCTGAGAGTTCAAGGCCAGCCTGGTCAACAAGAGCTCGTTCCAGGACAGGCTGCAAAGCTACAGAGAAACCCTGTTTGTCTCAAAAAAAAAAAAAACACCAAGAAAAAGAAAACTTCTACAGCAATATTTTATATGATTTCTATAATTTAATGCTGATATTTTATAGGCTTTAAAATTCTGCTTGTTTGTTGTTTTGTTTGCTACAGGGCCTTTCTGTGCAATTCAGGCTGCACGTAAGGCTACGTAGCCCAAGCTGGCTTCAAACTCTCAATCCCCCTGCCTCAGCCTACCTACATAGAGAAGGACTGCATGCATGTGCTGCAATGCTCAGCTTTTCCTTTGCTTTGTAAGAAATTCATTGTGTGGGAGAGTGAACTTGAAACAAAGAGAACTGACTGGGAATGTGGACGCTCACCGTACTGTGTACATCTCGTGACCCCTTTGCTGGTTATTGGTGCCTCTTGTAAATCTTAAAACCCTGACAGGGCCAGGTGCAGTGAGGTACACTTGTAGACCAGAACTGAGGAAGGAGGTTAAAGTAGGAGTCTGACTGGGTCCTGGCCCCTCCTCTTCTGAAACCTCTGGTCATTCTATGTTCACAAGCCTGGGCAGTGGGCCTTCCAGTCACCATACCACGCCTGCCTAGTGAGAGTGAGCAGGCACAGGGCACTCACCACATGGTCCACCACTTCGTTATTAGGTCCTGAAAACTGCAGCCACTCAATGTGCAGTGGTCCTTGGTCCTCGGGGCTAAGGGTGAACATGCAGGGCAGGTGCGCAGTTTCCTCTTGGGCTTCCTGAACTGTTTGCTCTGGAGTAGTGATGCCCACACCTCCAGTGAAACCTAGAGAGAGACGTGTGTATGACACTGAGCATCTGCTGTCACTCACTGGCTGGCTCCCTCCCCCGGATGCCCAGGTTTTAGTTTGTGTCTTCATGAAAGTGCAATGACTGTGGACATTACGTCATCCTATATGATTCCCTTAGAGCACCACCCACGTCCCAGAGTTGTACTGACACAAGCTTCTGCTAGTGAGTGCTGGCTCTTCCCAGCAGATGTAGACAGGAGATTTAGACAGAGTTTCTGGGGGATCAGTTTTGTCTATAAATGTAAGCTAGAATTGATTCATGCTAGCCATGGTGCCACAGGCTCCTGGAGACTCTGTGGGCAGGGCACCCTTGGGTAAATTTTGATGCATTTTCTGCCAAATTGTCTTTAATTCTAAATTTTTTTATGAAAGCTGATAATTTTTGTTGATACTTTTTTCTGGTGGCAGTGGTACTGAGGACTGAAGCCAAGGCCTATTTATATTAGGTAAGCAGTCTACAATGGGCTACATTCTTAGCCCGGAATGGTTAAAATGATTTCTGTGCAACAAATTTTAATGAGGAAAATTTATAAAGAAACACTGCCAAGTTTCACACAGACAGTATTAGGTTCTTTTCTCCCGTTTTCGTTAAGACTCCACCACCAAGGACACCTGAAGAAGGAAGTGCTCATTTGGGTTTACAGTTCTGGAAGGATAAGGGTTCCTCACCATCTCAGGGGAATGGCTGTCATGGCAACTTGCACTGGCAGCTGGCACAGCAATCTGAGAGCGCCCATCTTGGGTAGGAAGCAGAGAGTGCACTATGAACAGTGTGTTGCTTCTGAATCCTCAAACCTTCCTTCAGTGGCGCACTTCCTCCTAAACCCACCCAAATAGTGCCAGCGCCTGGGAGCCAGACTGTGGCGGGCGGTCTCCTTCCAACACTGCGCATGCGTAAAGCCACTGAGTGATTGGCCTACGTGTTATGTTGAAGACGTTTCTTATTTCATCTTCTTTCTCATAATTATTTTAGTAGTTTTGAGAAGGCATTTTAAACTTTCACAACTTATTCTAAGGTTTGTATTCTGTAACACTTGCATTTAAGGCAGGCAAAGGAGCAGCTTCCATGCAAGCCTGGCCACATGAGCTGGAAAGCGCCCCCCCATTCAGGCACACACACACACACACACACACACACACACACACACACACACACACACACACACACACACACACACACACACACTATTCCATCCCCAGAGTCCTAAACACCCAGCTCTGCACCATAGAAACCTTGTTTGTTTTTGCACAGTGAAAGCAAAAGCTCAGAGCGCTCCCACGCAGCTCTGAAGGGGAGACTCTGACAGGTACAGTGACGATGAAAGCTTTTTATACACCACGTGTCAACGCACATAGAATAGACTGAGGCCCAAGGAAATAAAATGGATTTAACTCTCAGGGCAAACTCAGAAGACTGGACCCAAAAGACAATGAAGCAGCTCTCCTGAGTCGAGGCTCAGGGTTTTTCCTAAAACAACAAAATTTCATTTATTTTGGAAATTGTGAAGAATTTTGCAAAGAAAGTAGGTACTTCTTATCTTTCTGTAAATGGAGACTGTGCATTTGTTTCCTGGCCACACACACCCAAATAATCACACAGAAACTATATTAATTACAACTTGGCCAATGACTCAGGCATATTTCTAGCAAGTTCTTACATCTTGAATTAACTGGTTTCTATTAATCTGTGTATCACCACAAGCCTATGGCCTACCAGTAAGTTTCCGGTGTCTGTCTCCTTCAGCAGCTACCCTGCCATAGGCCAAAGCAGCATCTTTCTTAACCATTGGTAAAAAAACATATTCATAGCATATAGAGGGGACTCTCACATCATATTTCTTTCCTTCTTTTTTGGGGTGGGGGTGTCGAGACAGGGTTTCTCTGTGTAAGAGCCATAACTGTCCTGGAGCTCACTCTGTAGTCCAGGCTGGCCTCAAACTCACAGAGATCCGCCTGCCTCTGCCTCCCGAGTGCTGGGATTAAAGGCGTGCGCCACCACCACCTCACTTCTTATTTTTCTTATGTGAAATATGATAGTTTTTGATTCTGTGTTATGTAAGGAATTTAGGGATACTTCAAAAGTTTAACATTATTACTCTAGGCTAGGGGTGCGGCTCAGTGGCAGAGCCCTTTCCTTGTATGTGTGTTTCACCCCCAGCATATCAAAAATAAATAAATACAATTATTACTGTAAAAGCCATGTTTGTCTTACACAGATGCTGTGACTTTAGTACTGTGACCTTTCACCCTGTGACTGAGAAGCTGCTCTCTAGCAACAGTGACTTACCAATGACTGTCAGCTTAATGGTTGTCATGGCAACACCAGGGGCTTTTTTTTCACTCTGTACTGATAGGTGCCACTGTCTGAAGGCCGAACAGTGCTTATTTTTATGGATGCATCACCAGACACAATATCATTAGTCGTAAAATGTACTCATCCTTTCAGGTCGTAGTAGAAGTCAGAATAAATTTTATCAGTAGTATACAAAATAATCTAAAAGGAAATCCAAAGTGAAGGGAAAAAAATTAGCCAAAACAGAAAACAAAATACACAAAACTTATTTAATTAAAGCCCTTTTCATACCATGCTGCCATAGAATCAAAAATCAAAAGATAGGAAGGAAGAAAGGAAGGAAGGAAGGACGGACAGACACAGGGAGGAGAAGAGTGAGAAAGAGAGGTAGGAGCAGGCAGGGTGAGAAGAACCTACGCTATTCAAGCACAAAATGACAAAGTAGAAGTGTGCCCACCTGGTCCTCGCCGTAGCTGCGCACTCCCGTGTAAATGGAGAGCTGGAGGTGCGACGTGAGAGTAGCTAGCACAGCCCGACAGAGCCGGGCATGGTGAGGTTGGACAGGAACACATACTTGTTCATTGCTGTATGCTCCTGTTTGTCCAGCTGCCTCAGAGGCTGCAGTATGTCCCAAAGAATAAACAACAATGTCCCGCTCCTTTGCTTCTGAAGAAGGCGGATCCTAACTTGCCTGAGGGATCTAATGAGAAGAAAAAATTCTTTCTGTCTTGATACAAAATTGGAAGTCAGACATGATGAGACACACCTGTGCTTCCAGTAACTAGGAATACTGAGGCCTGGTCATGAATTCAACCAACATAGTAAGCTCCAGGCCAGCCTGAACTATAGAGTGAGTCATTATCTTAATAAACTATAATTTAAAAAAAAATACTGCTGAGCTGGAGAGATGGTTCAGAGGCTAAGAGCACTGGCTACTCTTCCAGAGGATCCAAGTTCAATTTTCAGCACCCACATGGTGGTTGACAACCATTTGTAACTCCAGTTCCATTGGATCCAGTGACTTCTTCTGACCTCTATTGGCAACATACACAAATGGTGCAATAAACATATATATGGTATGGGAGAATTGTCTGTATTCTGTCAATCATTATTTAAATAAACGCTGATTGGCCATTAGCCAGGATGTATAGGTGGGACAACCAGACAGGAAGTAGAGGTGGAGCAAGGAGAATAGGAGAATTCTGGGAAGCAGGAAGCTCTCCCCCCAGTCCTTCCTGGACCACCGAGGAAGCAGGATGTGACCTGCCCCACTGAAAAAGGTACTGAGCTATGTGGCTAACATAGATAAGAATAATGGGTTAATATAAGCTACAAGAGCTAATAAGAAGCCTGAGCTAATAGGCCAATCAGTTTTATATCTTGTGATTTTCTTTGGGGCTAAACGGCTGCGGGAACTGGGCAGGACAGAAACCCCGACAAACAGGCCCTCATGTTACATATATGCAGGAAAAATATCTATATATGCATACATATACGTAATGAAATAAATCCATCTTAAAAACACTGCTTAGGGACTTACGTCTCATAAATACTAATAAAGAAAAAAATATCAAAAAAGCAAACAACTGCTTTAGACAGTTATACAAAGCTTTAAAAAAATCCAGAAAAATCAGCCTTACCCTAGAACTTCTATATCTAAAGCATGACCCTAATGCCAACGCGTTAAGGGCTTTCACTTTACAGGCTTTGAGGGCCGCAGCTGCAGATAGACGTGGAAGGCAACAAACCCTGGGTTAAATTCGAGTTGGGAAAGAATTGTAATAATCACCTTGATAATATCTAAAACTGCTCTAACACATCGTACAATTTTCCCATTGCCAGTGAAGTCCTTCACTGTAAGACGCATGAGACCTTAGCAGTGATGCCCAGTTAACAGTTACCAGGAATGAGCCCTGCTGTATCAGGTGCCTTCAGATTAAGTGTCTAACTCTGGTGAAGGGCAGCAAAATGGGCGTCTTGGAAGATGGTTTTCCAGGTGGGCTCTATGGGAACCTATTGAGGGGAGGGGCAGAGGATCCTTTTCTGTGTTTTCTGCCCCCTAGCTTGCTGATGCACTCCCAGCCCCCTGGAGCTCTCCTTTCATATCTTCCTCGGCATCTTGGAAGCTAAGCACAGTTAAGGGTCCACAGCTGGCTCCCCAGGAGCTGTTGTCTTATCTGTCCATCTTCTCATCACACCCTCTTCACTCAACCCGAGTGTCAGCCGGTAGCACTGAAGATGTCTGTCCACCCAGCATTTACCCACATGGCAACCACATGAGAGTCTTGAATGAGTTGGAATGCCATGTCCCTGGCAAGGGAGAACAGGGAGCAGCAGGACCTGGGGTGGAAGCTAATACTGAGGATGCACAGAACACAGGGAAGGAGGGATGGGGAGAGCAAGACAAGGAGTGTGTGGTAGTGCACAGAGCGAGCTGGGTCCTAGTTCTCATGAATAGGGAGAAAGCAGGGAGTTTGGGAAGCAGAGGACATAGAAGAAGTGCATCCTGGGAGGGGAAGACAAGCCATTCACAACCCAGGAAATCCCTCAATGATTGTCACGATGACGTGGGCAAACTGAGGAAACTGCTGAAGATAAGCAGCTGCCCGATTGCCCTGATTAACGGCTAACCAGGAGAATGTTACTTTCAGAGTTTAAATGACGACTTCTCTGTGAGCCACAAGTAAAAATATTTATGAGGTGACTCCTTAAGAGTATTTGCTAGTCATCCAGAGGACCCAAGTTCCATGCTGGCCGCTCCCAACAGCTTGAAACTCCAGCTCTAGTAGATCGTGACTGTTTATCTGGCCTCTGTTGGAAACCCTTCCACGGGGTATACACACACACTCCAAAATGTATATCCAATATGTATTACTATATTTTCACGTACTTCCTTTCCCTGGGCTAATACAATTTATTAACATCACTTTTTGTCCTAAATACTTGATTTTTGTTTATTTGTTTGGGGAGTGTGTGTGTGTGTGTGTGTGTGTGTGTGTGTGTGTGTGTGTGTGTGTGTGTGTGTGTGTGTGTTCATGGGCCTATGGGTCTGTGAAGCAAGTAGACAGCAATGGGTGGGTGTCCATCACTGTCATGCTCCGCCTTAGTCCCTTGAGACTTCGCCTAAGTCAGGGTTTCTATTGCTGCGATAAACACCATGACCAAAAGCAAGCTGGGGAGGAAAGGGTTTGTTTGGCTTATGCTTCATCATCTCTGTTCATCACTGAAGGAAGTCAGGGCAGGAACTCAACAGGACAGGGATCTGGAGGCAGGAACTGATGGAGAGTCATGGAGAGGTGCTGCTCACTGTTTTGTTCCTTGTGACTTGCTCAGCCAACTTTCTTATAGAGCCCAGGACCAGCCGCTCAGGTACGGCACCACCCACAATGGATTGGGCCCTCCCTCATCAATCACTTAGGAAAATACCTTACAGGCTTGCCCACAGCCTGATCTTATGGAGACATTTTCTTAATTGAGGTTCCCTCTTCTCCAATGAATGATTCTAATTGTATCAAGCTGACATGAAACTAGCCAGCACAACAAAGTCCCTCATTGAACCAGCTGAGACAGAAGCCAGCAGGCCTCCACTGGTGTAGGAGGGTCTTCTATTTGTGTATTGCCCTCATTGGTTAAATAAAGAAAACTGCCATGGCCTTTTGATAGGGCAGCCCTTAGGTGGGCGGAGTAGATAGAAGGGAATGCTGTGAGAGAGAAAGCAGTGGAGCAGACGCCATGCTTCTCCAGCACAAGATGGACACTGGTTAGACTCATGCCGGTAAGCCACCACTCAAGTGGCGATACACATTAATGGAGATGGGCTAAAATAATATGTGAGAGTTAGTCAATGGGGGGCTGGAGATAATGGGCCAGGCAGTGTTTGGATGAATACAGTTTCCGTGTAATTATTTCAGGTACACACCGGGCGCCGGGAACGCAGCCCGAGCCCCTCATTACAACACTCCACCATCCTCTTGTCTCCCTGCTCCCTCCACTCCAGTGCGCACACATTTCCACACACAGCTTTCTACATGAATGCTGGGATTTGAGTTCAGATTCTCATGTTTGCACAGCAAGCCCTCTTACGCACTCACCCACCAGTGTCCAGTCCAACACTGATTTGTTTTTAAAGTCAATGTGTCAGAAGAAGCTGATATAAAACGGCTTAAATAAAATAAATACGGGGCTGGAGAGATGGCTCAGAGGTTAAGAGTACTGGCTGCTCTTCCAGAGGTCCTGGGTTCAAGTCCCAGCAACCACATGGTGGCTCACAACCATCTGTAATGAGAACTGGTCCCCTTTTCTGGTGTGTGGGCATACATGCAGGCACAGCACTGTATACATAATGAATAAATAAATATTAAAAAAATAAAATAAATACTAAAGAACCATCCAAAAGACAAGTGCGAGCCAGTACTTGAACATGAATGGGATCACTGGCTGTGCCTCCTCCTTGGAGCTGTCTTTGACTTTCCAGTATTCTTCATTTGGCTCTGATCACTTTGATTTAAAAAAAAAAACCTTACAATAGTATTTTATGATTTCTATAATTTAATGCTGATATTTTACAGACTTTAAAATTCTGCTTATTTGTTGTTTAAAATCCTGCCAGGGCCACACTTGCAGACCAGAAAGGAGGGGAAGTTAAAGTAGGAGTCTGACTGGGTCCTGGACTTTGAGACCAAGCTGGGCAACGCAGTGAAATGAGACAAGAGTGATGAAGACAGAGGACACTGATTCTGACTTCTGTCAGAGTCTAATGACTATGGCACACACACATTCCACACACGCATCCCCTTGCTGCCTAGCCAATTCAGCACACCCCTCTTGTTCTTTGCTTTCTGTTACAGACTTTCAAATCCAGATTCTCAAAACTTCCACAAGATCCTTTGTCCCATGAAACCTTCAAGAAATCTGATGGACCCCTCCTCTTCTGAACTCTCCAGTCATTCTATGTTCTCGAGCCTGGGCAGTGGGCCTTCCAGTCACCATACCACGCCTGCCTAGTGAGAGTGAGCAGGCACAGGGCACACTTACCACATGGTCCACCACTTCGTTATTAGATCCTGAAAACTGAAGCCACTCAATGTGCAGTGGTCCTTGGTCCTCGGGGCTAAGGGTGAACATGCAGGGCAGGTGTGCAGTTTCCTCTTGGGCTTCCTGAACTGTTTGCTCTGGAGTAGTGATACTCACACCTCCAGTGAAACCTAGAGAGAGACGTGTGTATGACACTGAGCATCTGCTGTCACTCACTGGCTGGCTCCCTCCCCTGGATGCCCAGGTTTTAGTTTGTGCCTTCATGAAAGTGCAATGACTGAGGACATTACGTCATCCTATATGATTCCCTTAGAGCACCACCCACGTCCCAGAGTTGTACTGACACAAGCTTCTGCTAGTGAGTGCTGGCTCTTCCCAGCAGAAGTAGACAGGAGATTTAGACAGAGCTTCTGTGGGATCAGTTTTGTCTATAAATGTAAGCTAGAATTGATTCATGCTAGCCATGGTGCCACAGGCTCCTGGGGACTCTGTGGGCATGGCACACTTGGGTAAATTTTGATGAATTTTCTGCCAAACAGTCTTTAATTATCAATTTTATGAAATCGGATTCTACAATTTGTATTGATGTTTTTGAGACAGGTTTTCCTCTATGTAGCCTTTGCTCTCCTGGAACTTGCTCTGTATACCAGACTGGCCTTGAACTCATAGAGAGTTCCACCTGCCTCTCCCTCCTGAGTTTTGGGATTAAAAGTGTGTACCACCACAAGCATGCAGTGCCCTCACAAGCCAGAGAAGGTGTCAGATTCGTTGGGATTTAAGCGTTACAGAGAGTTGTAAGCCATCATGTGGATGCTAGGAATCAAATCTAAGTCCTCTGAAAGAACTAGTGTTCTTAACCACTGAGACATCTCTTTGGACCGAGAGCTCATACCTTGATCCACAGCCAGGAGGTAGAAAGCACACTGGAAATGTCCGAGTCTTTTGATACCATATTCTGCCCACAGTGACGTACCTCTTCCAACAATGCCACACCTTCTAATCCTTCCCAAACAGTTCTACCAACTAGGGACCAAGTATTCAAACATATGAACCTATTGGGACCATTTTCATTCAAGCCAACACATACAGTAAAAATAGACAAAATAGAATTTTAAAAATGCAAATTTAGATCTGGGCCTGATGGCGCACACCTTTAATCCCAGAACTCAGGAGGCAGAGGCAGGTGGACCTCTGTGAATCTGAGGCCGGCCTGGTCTAGAGAGTGAGTTCCAGGCCTGCCGAGGCTGTTTCAACACCCTCCACTTTCACGCTTCCCCCCAAAAGACAGCCTTTAGAAGCCACAGATATCTTGTACCTCCTGATGTGAAAAGACAATGCTTCTGTCTGATGCAAGCTCTGGAACACAGCCAGAATGGACAATCACAGGTGCTTTTACTACGTAAATATTTCCTGTTATTTCTAGTAGCTCAGTTTCATCTCTACATCCTATACTAGGGCAATTGTCCCACCCATCCCCACTTCCTGTAACCGTTTATTGCCTTTACCTGTACTACCCACATGGTACTTGGCATATACTGGCTTGAATTTTCTTTACCTTAATAATTGATATGGTGAAGCTCATGGGCAGAGTTTTATCACATCTCATGGTGGTCATGTCATTTTCCCAAACTACCTCATACCCTTGGGACTTTTAAAAATGTTTATCCTGCTGAAGGAATAAATCATTAGCCCCATTGGGATAGGAGGAATTGTAGGTTCCTCAGCATCCTGTTTAGCTGCTTTCATATTGAAGGGTGCTGGAACCTCAAGGAACATTTGGTGACATAAAAATACTGAATGAGGTCCCCCTAAGTTCAACTCCTGGAATGAGGATTCCAAAAAATCATTAATGTGCCAGAAGAGACCCCTGAAATTTCAGCAGCTTTCTGTCAAATTCCAGTTTATTGCCAGGATTTAACTTCTCTAGGCATGAGTATTTTGTTTCCAAAGAAGATTAAGTTTCTAACTAACAAGGAAAATGTCCTGGCTTCTATATGTCACCACTGTAATGATCTGTCTCTTTAAGAGACAAGCCACGCCCACTCCCTCCCCCACCCACTGAGGCAAGCTGATCTTCAGCTTCCAGCCTGAGTCCTCTTGTCCTCTCTTTTTTCCATCTTCCTCTCGGAGAGGCAGCTTCTGCCTCTCTCCCCACTTCTCCCCTTCCCCCACTTCTGTCTCTCTCATGTTCTTGTACGTAGAGTGCTTAAGAAATTTTAAATGGGTTTCAGAATCGCTCTTGCAAAACAAACAAATACAAAAGGTTTAAACATTCAGTTATGCTTCACTGGGTTGAGCCAATTTGAATTCAAGTCTCAAGACGATATAGGAGATTTCCATAATGGGTTTCCTAGCAACAGTACAGGGTCTGTCTTAGTCGGTTTCTATTGCTGTGAAGGGACACCATGAGCATGGCAACCCTTATAAAGGACAACATTTAACTGAGGTGGTGTGTTACAGTGTCAGAGGTTTAGTCCATTCTCATCCTGGTGGAGAGCATAGCAGCTGGGATTACGGCATGCAGGGGGATGGACGCAGTACATCTTGATCCAAAGGCAACAGGAAGTGAACTGAGACATCGGGTGGTATTTTGAGCATGTATGAGACCTCAAAGCCCGCCTCCAAGTGACATACTTCCTCCAACAAGACCACACCTACTCCTGCAAGCCCACACCTCCTAATAGTGCCAATTCCTTTGGGGGCCATTTTCTTTCAAACCACCACAGGGCCTCTTTTCTCAGAGGTGCTCACATAGGCAATAGCAACAACTGTACAGGACAAAAGACAGGTACTTGGTTCCCTGTGTAACAGCTGTGAAAATTCTATCCAATGCAATTCATGCAGCAAACTAGAGTGATACATATTTTAAAGATTTATTTATTTTTAGTTTATGTTCATTGATGTTTTGCCTGCATTATGTAGCACAAATAACAAAAATCTAGAGATGGATATTGGGATTCAAGCTGAAGATCAGAGAAGCAAAGGGGTCAGTCACTGGCTCTTACTGCTACCTCAGACTGAAATGTGCAATCCTGCCTCCAGGAATCCTCAAACTGAGACGGCACTGTCTCCACCAAATCTCAGACTCCACACTCCAGTGAGCTCCTGTTTCTTCCTTTTTATATTTCTCTCTCTGCTCAGCCATAACGCTCCTGTCTCTACCTCCCTAGTGCTGGGATTAAGGGTGTGTGACTCCAAAACACTGGAATTAAAGGTGTGAGCCACCACCACCTGTATCTGCTTCTGGATTGATCTTGTGTATATCAGGATAGCCTTGAACTCACAGAAATCCGTCTGCCTCTCTCTCCCAAATCCTGGGATTAAAGTTGTGTGATACCACTCCCTAGCCTCTAGTGGCTTACCTTTACACTCTGATCTTCAGGCAAGTTTTATTTATTAAATACAAACAAAAATATCACTTCAATATTATATCTATAAACCATCTGCAAACATTGACTATTGGGGTGAGAAGAGGGTGTCAGAGCCCCTGAAACTGGAGTTACAGATGATTGCTATGTAGGTGCTGGGAATTGAACCGTGATCCTCTGGAAAAGCAGTCAGTGCTCTTAACTGCAGAGCCACCTCTCCAGCCTCACTTTAGAGCTATTTTAACTGACAAATGGCTCGTGGGTTCAAATACAAACAAAACATCAATCTTCCTACCGTTTTATTCCAACTTGTACTCAGAGTGTGCTGGAGTGTGTAGCAATGATTAAGCCTCAAGTATTTGTGGGATGCAGTTAAGTGCTCAGCACTGAGATTATGTAAACCACAAACAGCCACTTCCCTAGCAGTGACTGAAATGATAGTCCCTATCTTCTGCTTCCTTTTATCTCCCTCTTCAAGTCACTTGGATCTAAAGAACTTTTTTTCCACCCAGCCTGTCTTCATTTGTCATCAAAGTGACAAGAGGTCACCCAGGAGTAGGTTTGGGCCCTCGATGCCACTTCCCACTGAGACCCGAGAAAGCTTGTTTCTGCATTGGAGCAGTACTGAAAATGAGAAAGAGCGAGAGAGAAAAGGTTTGGCAGCCGGGATATGACCTCATTTCTTTAACTAGGTTTTGCAAGTTTAAGCTGTTGGTTAATCTAAAGAGTCTTTGGTGACCTCCTTCCTTCTGTGAGCCTTAGATTATAGAAAATTAGAGCCCACGAAGCTTTACATAAGAATTCCAATTTTTTTTTTTTTTTGGATTGAGGAAAATCTTAGAGAAAAGTAGAAAAGCACAAAATTAGCGAAGAGCAAACAAAATTGCACTTAAAAGTTTAAGTTAGAAAGTCATCTCTTGGTACCATTTGGCAAAACCACGGTGATACTCATTTCAGGAAGATGCTGGAAACTGGCAAGCACAGAACAACAGAGATCAGGCATGGTGCATGTTCTACAGATAATTATAAGTGTGTACTTATTAATCACAGAGGGAGAGCCAGTGACTTCCCACTGGAGAGTCCTGACAGAAAGCACCTAAGTCGGAGGATCAAAACCACCTGCATCAGGGCAATTGGCCCCAGAATGTTTCTCTGCCACGAAGATGCAGTGGGGCTTCCCCATTGTCGCCCAAGTGCAAAGTCCAGCTATAGAAACGGAGGAATCGTGAATGCACACCGCGCTTTCAATTCTATGACAGTCTGCAAACGGCAAGACTAGAAAGACAGCGAAAGACCAGTGACTGCCAGGGACAAGCCGAGAGGGGGGCAGGGGCAGGGCAGGAAAGCCTTTATATAAATGGCGACTACCTGTTATGACAGATTGACCCAAACCACCGAGAGGGAACCCTAATGCAAATGTGGACTTGGGGTGGAACTCAAGCATTGAGGACGGTGCAGTACTCCTCTGGGGCTGCTGTGCGTGAGTGAGGGCAGAGGTTACAAAGGAGCATGCTATACTTTGTACTCAATTTTGCTGTCAAGCTAAGACTACTGTAAAAAGTAGGGATCCTAAAGGGGGAGACACTTACATGTGAGATGGCAGCCAAGATGCTGCCTCTGTGTGACCCCGATAAAGAAAAGAAAGAGCAGACCCTGTTTTAAAGAGAAAGAGTTCCTGAGTCTCACAGAGGCAGACTCAGATCCGCTGAAGAGTACTAGTGATGGGCGGCTCCATAAAGAAGCTGAGCTGAGCTGCCACTCAGTCGCCTGGTCCAGGAAGGGAAAGCAGAAACCTCACCCTGACTGATCCAGGGCATCAGTCAGGTGCCCTGGGGAGAAAAGACTGGCGATCCTTCCCTCCAGGCCGGCCCACAGGCCTCAGAAGTCTCAAATGAAGCCTCCAGTTTGGTGTCACAGCGGTTCCTCTGGCAGACGGGTCAGCCATGAAAAGGATTCCTATCTTGTTACTCTGTATGGTTTGGAGAGCAAGGGACAGACATCATCTTGAGCCCGGAGCCTACTGTGTATAACTGGCGACCTTCCTGAAATTAGTCTAGCATTGCCCAGTGTGAGAGACATCTCTGGGTGTCAGGAGTGAAGAGTGGAAGGATCAGACACGGTGGCAAGAGTCTCAGATCAGGCTGTGATTTGTGTAGGGAGAGGCCGCCCTGCCCTTGGTAGCCGGGAGCAGACTTCATCAACTGGCAATGGCTTTCGAATTTGATGGTCTCAAGTGTGGAGTCAACAGATGGACCAGAGTCTGGAGTCAGCTCTCTGCTGCTCACCGCTGTAGAGCATGAGAACTGCAAGGTTCCAGTACATGACTTGACATCACGGCTGCAGCCCTCAACAGGAAAAGCAACATCTAGGGGATTGAAAGCGACAACGAAGATGGGCCTTCTGCTGGTACGGTGGCGGAGCAGTACCTGCCCAGTCCATAGACTGAAAAGCTAAGTGTGGCCAAGTGGAGGCCCCTGGTGTATGAAGAAGGTAAGCACTTAAAGAGGAGACAACTGTGGCAGGCAGTGGACATTTGTCCATGAGTCCACATGTCCCAAGTCACACCACTCCCATGCAGATAGCTCGCAGTCTGTAATTTGCAGGGATCCCAAAGGAGCTCCTCCAGTACCTCATAATTTTCATGTGCCTCTGTGCTTCTCATTTTTGTATTTTGTTTGTTTTTTAAGATTTAATTCTTTTTTTTTTAATTTTACACGTATGGGTATTTCGCTTGTATGTCTGTCTGTGTACTTTGTGCATACAATGCCCATAGAGGCTAGCTGAGAGTATCCAATTAGATTCTCCTGGAACTGGAGTTGCAGACAGTTGTGAGTCACCAGGTGGGAGCTAGGATTCAAACCTGGGTCCTCTGGAAGATCAGCCATGCTCCAAGCCACTGAGTTGTGTCTCCAGCCCTCCCATTCCTTTGTTTTTAACTACATTTTTAGTAGTATTTTCATTTTACTGCATTAGAAAATCTTTTATGCCTTTATCTTCTATTATCCTTCATCTATCAATCTAATATTGTTTAGCAATTTTTACATTATTGGGGAATCTTTCCCCCTTCTTCCTTCTTTTATGCTTTCAACTATACTTTTATTTTGACTTCTTCTTTAAACTGGTATTTATCTATTTAGATCTTATTCTTGTTGTTTTTTGAAACAGGATCTCACGTAGGGTGACCTCAAACTCCTAATATAGTTGAAGATAATCTTAAACTCTTGAGTTCCTAAACCAATGAATGTTTGCTGAATGGATGAAGTTTTCCTTGTTCCAAGAAAACAAAGCAAAAGGGATGGTTTGAAACATTGTTGTGTAATAGTTTCCTCTGCGATTGAAACATTCCATTCTACAGGGAAGTTCCTTAAACAGGAAGAAAAAAAAAACTCAAAATAGCTCCAGGAAGTCCCTGAAACTGACCAGATTTGGTAGGCTCCTCCCTTTCAGAGCAAGTGATAAAGTTGCTGGGAGTCATTCTCAGATGAGTCAAGTTGCAAAGAAGACTAACACCTGACCAGTGGTCTGGAAGAAACAGAAACCAGCTGAGCTGCCTGGAAGAGATTCAGAGAAGAGTCTCTTGGAAAGGACCCTCCAGGCTGCTGAGCTGCCTGGAAGTTGTGCAATATGCTCCAGGTTCCCAACCTTTGTGAGCTGTCACCCATGCTGGGGTGGGCTTTGGTGATACAGTTGTCTTTGAGTCATTTCAGAGTAACCCCAGTAGAAGTTAGAGTTCACCCTAGTCTGTCATGGGTTATTTTGGATGAGTAGACATGTGTGCAATGTCTCCCCAGGAGAAGTTCTGCCACCCAACACATTTTCACTCATTCCACTGTAAACTGAAGTCTCCAGGAAAAAGCCACACCCATGTGAACGTCTTTTGGTGGGGGGCAGATTCGAGACAAGGTTTCTCTGTGTATCCATGGCTATCCTGGAACTTGCTCTGTAGACCAGGCTGACCTTGAACTCACAGAGATGCTCTGCCTCCTGAGTGCTGGGATTAAAGGCATGCACTACCATTCCAAGACTGAAAGAGTCTTTAGGAGGCTAGTCAGGGATTAGAATTTCCAAGATTATAGAAAATTGGAATGTCCCATTTCTCCTTGCTCCACCTCCTCCATTTGTTCTCTTAGAATGCCTTAGGGTGCTGCTGCTGGTGGCGCACACCTTTAATCCCAGCATTCAGGAGGCAGAGGCAGGCGAATATCTGTGATTCTGGTCTACAGGAGCTAGTTCCAAGACAGGCTCCAAAGTTACAAAGAAACCCTGTCTCCTAGAAACAAAACAAAACAAAAAAGATGTCTTAGAGTAATGCCCTTCATAGCCATTCATTGCCCACCTGTGTCTGAGCCAACATGTTCTCGGTGATCACACTAAACCTTTGGAATGTGTTAACAGGACATTAGCTTCTTTTATCCCCAAAGCTAAGAACGTCATCAGAGAGCATCTTAGACTGACACCACTTTGCTATTCCCCACCAGTGTGTCTGAAAAAGGCTCTCATTTTTTACTTTCTTTGGTTTTGCATCTATTAAAGTTCGTGTGACAGCTTCTCTTATTATAGAAAAACATGAGGCAGCCGGGCAGTGGTGGCACCCGCCTTTAATCCCAGCACTCGGGAGGCAGAGACAGGCGGATCTCTGTGAGTTCGAGGCCAGCCTGGTCTACAAGAGCTAGTTCCAGGACAGGCTCCAAAGCTACAGAGAAACTCTGTCTCAAAAAACAAAACAAAACAAAACAAAAAAACAACAACAAAAAAGAAAAACAGGAGGCAATGTCAAGGTGGGATGAGCAGCAGCCAAAGGGACCACTGTTGTCTTAGTTAGGGTTTCTGTTGCTGTGAAGAGACACTATGGCCAACTCTCAAAAAGAAAAACATTTAATTGTGTAGTTTATAGTTCAGAAATTCAATCTGTTATCATGGTGGGACATGGTGGTAAGGGGGCAGACATGGTGCTGGAGAGGTAGCTGAGAGTTCTACATCTTACCCAGGCAACAGGAAGTGAACTGAGACAGTGGGTGTGACTTGAACATATATGAGACCTCAAAGCCCACCTCCACAGTGACACACTTCTGTAAGTCTGGGTCTCTGGCCTCCATCTTGGAGACCCCGCCCCTGTGCCCACCAAACCTTGACCCCTCCCCTGAGGAGGGGCAAGGCAGCCCACCAAAACCATGACCACTCCCCCAGTCTATTTAAACTGCTCTCTTCGTGGTCCTCCTCCCCCACTCCCATGGTCGCATTGGCGGCTTCCCGGTTCCCCTCTGGGCTACCCAAGAGCGCGGAAATCCCATTAAACCTGGACCTCCTTTAATTCGGCTTGTTGTCATTTTTGTTTTGGCAGAGAGTTTGCGTTAGGAAAAATTCCTAACAACTTCCTCCAACAAGGCCACACCCACTCCAACAAAGCCACACCTCCTAGTAGTGCCGCTCCCTTTAGGGGCCATTTCCTTTCAAACCAGCATAATTGTGAAGGAAAGTATTCTCATGGGGGAGAGAGGACGCTGTGACCACCTCCCTGTTTTGATGAGCTTTATACTATATATTGTGTCTTGAACTGAAGTTTTCTTGAGAGGCTTTCCTATTTGGGTGACTGACAGACATATTTGGATGGACTCTAAAGGGAAGGGACGATAATATGACTTTATCCTTTACCAGAACTCTTCTGACTCCAATGGGCAGTAGTCTTGTGATCTTTTAGGAGGTTCACAAAGTCAAGTTTCAGCTGGGTAGTGGTAGCACATGCCTTTAATCCCAGCACTTGGGAAGCAGAAGTAGGCAGATCTCTGTGAGTTCGAAGCTAGCCTGGTCTACAAAGTGAGTTCCAGGACAGTCAAGGCTACACAGAGCCCTGTCTTGAAAAAGAAAAAAACCAAAAACCAAACAAACAAACAAAAAAGTCAAGTCTCTGAAGCAGCTATGAGACTTAAGTCCAGTTCTTCTGAGGGGCAATCAGAGTCACGAGGTTTCATTCAGTCCTGGTCTTAGAAGACACTGGTTATGAGGGAGGAGTTAATCTCCAGTGACCTTCAAGCCTGGGAAGCGTCTGTGTGAAACAAAACGAGGGAGACAAGGCTCTAAAGAGTAGAGAGAGGCAAAAGGGGAGACGAAGCACATTGAATGTGAGCACAGACAAGTCCTTACTGTACTAAAGCCACAACTGTACAGGTTAGATCTAGAAGGAAGGGGCAAATCAAAAGGGGCAACCATGACAAAGATGAGTAAGCCACACGTGTGGGAGCTCCTGTGGGATGTTCTGTGCCTTCGCGACTTTCTGCTGCCTTCATTCAAGAGCCCTCTACTTACCAAAGCAAATATTTCTGGTCACCACTCCCTCTCTGTCCCCACAGGCAGTATTAACTGTTCTCTCTGTATCTCATCAGAATTAATTCAGTGGGATCCCGAGGACCACGGATCAAAAGGGAGACCGGATTGTACAGCATTTCCTCTATTATAGGAAACTATTTAGAGGTCCTACCCTTAAGCATTGAACTTTTACTCCCTCACAAGGACTGGGTGCTTATCTCTGGAGGGTGTGTCCAGCTTACTCATACCTAACCCAAGTGCAAGCAGAGGGAGGGTGCACAGAGAAAAGTGAGCCAAATTCAGTACATCTGTAGATCCAGAAAAACTCACCCACCACACTAAAATATATGGACAAGAAAGCCATGGTGGCATTTTGACAAGAGCAAAGAACTGGAGGGAGGGAAAATGTCCACAGACCCTAGAATGTGTGACTTCTGTCTTAGAGTTGAAAGAACAGGACTTCATACAGCAACACACACGAATCAACTACCAGTCCACCTCCTGAAGAAACTTAGAACCCTGGAAAGGGAAAGTGCACAAAGGCCTGCTGCACAGCCTTGTGGATGTGCACAAGCCTGAACGGTCAGAAACCAGAGCATTAGGACGGCCTGGAAGGAGCTGGCTTCTGAGATATGCATTCTCTTCTACTTCCTGGTCTGGGAAGAAGGAACTTAGATGTGTTAGCTCACTTTCTGATGATACTCTGATCCGGACCCCAAGACTTCTCTGAACTATGTACGGGTTCTGTGTATGACTGCTGTATTTCAACTCAAAGGTGTGAGAACTTTTTGTTGTTATTTTGTTTTTCTTGAGACAGGGTCTCATTATATAGCCCAAGCTGGCTTCAAATTCACTATCCTCCTGCCTCAGCTTCCCCAGTGTTGAAATTATGGGTATATGTCACCAAACCCAACTAAGGTTATTCAACCATATATTTTTTAATTTCATGTATTTATTTTTGTGGTGCTGGAGAGTGAACCGGACTCTTACATATGCTGGGCAACCACATTCTACATAGATGTAGACTGTTTTAAAAGCTGAAGGAGAAATGGGAGATAGCTTAGCAGGTAAAGTGGCTGCCATGCAGGCATGAGGACTTATGTTTGGATCTGCAGTAACCACACCTTTAAAGCCAGTAAGGCTCAGGAGAATAAGCAGAAAACAGCAAGTCTTCTTGCATGGCACTCTGCCTTGCTCTGTCTGGTAGACGGCTGGGTGAGTAACTGACTCCTCTCTCTGAAGCTTTGCCCGCAAGTACTGCAAAGAGCTCCCCAAGCATCATTACAACATCTGGCCACAAATACGTATCATTTTCTTTTACCCCCAAGTTTCTTCCTCAGGACTGGGGTTGCTTATAAAAATTTTAAATATATAATTCATACACTAGGACCAGGGAAATGTAAGTTATAATGAAAAAGTTTTTTTTAAATGTGCGTGTAGATCTTGCATAAGTATTTTTCTGAATTGGATCATGACCCAGCTTCTCCCCGCCCACACACACACACAAACACTCTTCCTGGAGAACCACTAAACTTCAATCCCAATTGAAGTTATTTTTGTCATGGGCCTGGAGAGATGGTTCCGGATTTAAGATTATTGGCTGGTCTTCCAGAGGACCTGGGTTTAGCTCCCAGCATCTACATGAAGGCTCAAAACCTTCTGAAATTATGGTTCCAGGGGACCTGATGACCTCTTCTGGCTTCAGTGGGCACCAGGCATACACATAGCACATAGACACATGTGCAGGCAAAGCACTCATACACATAAAATAACAATTAAAAACTACTTATCCTTCTTAATAAAATTGATATATTTCTACCCATTCCCAGGAACTTGATATGCAGGTGCCAATTTGAGAATCCTCAGGCAAACAAGTAGAATTGTCTCCATTTTCATTAACTTTAGAAAATAATACAAATCATTCTAATAATCTGGTGTCTAGGGAGGCTGAAGCAGGAGGATCAAGTTCAAGGCCAGTTTGCTGCTGAGTGAGACAGAGACTCAGTGAACATCATGGGAGATGGGGCAGAAAGACCATGAGATGAAGAGACTCAGGAAGTCTGCTGTGAGATTGTGCCTCCTAGCTGTGACAGGGAAGTTACAGCCCTGAGTCTCAACCACATGACTGCCAAAGTAAGACCTGAGCAATTTCAATTGCAGTTGACGTCCCAACACAGATGGGGGAATCTCACAGGGCCCCACCCCTACATGAAGAGTTTCAATCAACTAACAACTGGAGAGAGGGAGACTTGGTCTTCCCAAGGAATGAGCTCCCTGATCCAATACCTAATGGTCACCCCTGAAACACAAACATGCAGGTAATACCGAACGAACCCATCAGGCTGTATTTATGTTTATTTGTTTACCTGTATATGCAAGTGATCAAAGAAGAGGAGGTCCATGGATTGAGACTGAGCAGGGAGGGAAAGGGGGAAGGAGGAGGTTGGGGGAATGATGCAATTGTATCTTAACTAAATTTCAAAAAGGACATGCATGTAACAGGAAATAAAAACCTGCAAACAAGCTTTTCTTTCTTCCTTTTTTATCCTTCAGTTCACTTCATGTAATTCCTAGGTGTCAGTAGTGACTCTGTAAATGCGTATTTATTGAATGCAGTTAACAGAAAAACTGGGCTGGAAATGCAACTGAGCATTTCATAGAATGTTCAGGACCCTTGATCCAGTCCCCAGGAAGGAAGGGAGGGACGAGGGAAAATTCCCCAAATCTTGAGAGAGATACGGACATCATAGTATCTGGGGTATTTAGACTCCTAGCAGAAATGACTGGAAGAGAACCCTACTCCCAAGTCATCCTGCAGTTTAATGTCAAGGTTCAGAGAAACGACAGAATGCTGAAGGCTGGGAAAGGCAAGGCCCACGTTGTTCAGTCATTCAAGCTGACAGTGTGATTCAGTGTGACAAGTGTGATTCATTGAATGTGACCACAGTGTCCACTGTGGCTTCACAGGAGTGGAGGGGGTGGAAGAATCAGTGTTCAGTATCAGAATGCCCTTACTGGGCCAATCAAAATGGAACTTTCCAGGAAAAAACCCTCAATTTCAGGGCAGATATTATTGTAAATGACTTCCTTCCTTCCACATTTCTGCTTTTGATGGCTCTAAACTATATTTCCCCAGAGACTGTTTTTCAACCCCCAGCTCCACTAGGCATGGACCAGGGAAACTGGCAACTCTTATCTTTTCAGGAAGCATTACCAGAAATTTCAGCCAAGCTTAATGTATCCAGAAGGTGTGGGCAGCCACGTAGACTCAGATAAGAAAGAGGCTTGGCAATAGAGCACTGGCTCATGGGTAATGCTCACACCTGTGACCTCCAAGAGTGTAATAAAGATTTTAATGGGAGCAGAACCATTCCGGCAGAAAGGCTATCAGAACTCAGAACATTTAACAACAGGGGCTCTCCGTGTAATCCAGGTTGTCCACAGATTCACCAACCTCCTGCCTCAGTTTAAATGCTGGGATTACAGGTTAAACCATATACGTGACTGGTCCCTGTATTTTTATGATCTCCCCTCCCCGTCACTGCCTTCCCACCGACAAGAGATGACATAGGAACACAATGTGTTTGGTGTACCCTTTAGGAATTACCAAGTCATTCAGTCTCGTTAAAAAGAAAAAATAATCAGCCAATGCATTATGGACTTGAAGCAGAGAGCAGCGTTCCCTTTGCATTCTGCTCTGGGTCTGTAAGAAGCAGCAGTACTTCCTAGCTTTGTTTTGCCTTTCAGTTAGCAATCCTGACTGTGGCTGGCCTCTAAACCTAAGAATGTGTCCATTCAGTGCCCCTCTCTTAGGGCAGCCTGGACCATCCAAGGCTCAGAGCAGCTGGCTGTCCAGTGGATAAGCTTCCTGTCAGTCAGTCCACACATGGCCAAGCCTTTGAAATCGCTGGACAGGCACTAAGGAGAGACTGAGAGTCTAACATGACGAGAAGTATGAATAAATCACATCCTGCACTCTGGGTGACAGTGCTCTGGGAAAAAGCAGGAGGCTCACTTATAGACCTGCAGGCTCCCCACCCCACCTCAGAGTTCCCGTCCCAGCTCTTCCACGCTGCACCCAAGGGGCTCTATGCAGAGGTTCCCTACACTCCCAGCTCCCCGCTCCTGTCCTTTCCCATACCTTCGCTGTTAACCCCAGGGAGACGCTAAACAGATGCTGGGGACCTAATGGCCCCTACTCACCTGTGACTCCCAACAGGAGCAGGAAGCCCAGCAGAAGCACCATGGTGGCTGTCCAATGGGTGGCAGTGACAGCAACTCAGCAATTGCTCTGGACCCCCAGCTTCCCTTGCATCTAGTTATCAACAGGCACCAGGATTATGCCATCCAACAGCGCAGGTGCATCTGGACCCTGCACCAGCTCTGCCCCAACGTGAGGTTACCAGGGCAACCTGGCACAGCTCAGGGTTAAGGGGAAATTCCCAGGGCTTCTTTTGAGCTGGATTCCTTGACCTAACTTGTTGAGTTGTCTAGAGGCTGTGCCCCTCATCCTCTCCTGGCCCCTGCCTTCCCTCCAGAAACCAAATGTAATCTACGCTGCTGCACCCAGACTATCCGCCCCCCCCAAGTCAACCTGGCAGACATCTCCGGTCATCTGTGCCACCTTCTGCTGCTCACTGCAGAGCCTGGCCTGAGGTTCCAGGAGGTGACAGGAGTGGGCAGTGGCATTCATTAGCAAGCGGGTGAGCTGAAGATAAGAGTGAGGTGACTTTTCTTTCGTAAAGATCGCAAGCCTGCAGCTAGGACTTGGATCGCAAGCCTGCAGCTAGGACTTGGGTTTGTTTTAAAGATTATTCTACCAGTGAAGTTGGTCAACATGAACTAGTGATTTAAAAGTGGGACTAGGCAGGGTTGGGCGAAGGTATCAGATAGGGTGCAGGGTGGGAGGTGTGGGCACTCAACTGCAGTAAGATAGGTCCCTCAGAGTTTCCTCTGTCATTCTGCTCTTCATTCTGGGCTGTTCTTCCTGGACAATGCCCACTGAACTGCAGAGAAACTCAGGGTGGCACCAGAAAAGCAGCAGCTGAGATGCAGTAGGAATAAGACCTGAGACAGGAGTGGTCACCATCTGGGTGGCATTTAGGGGAGGCCCCTACAGGTCACGGTTGCTATGAAAATTACACACACACACACAGATGGAGGGGGGGCAGAGGGGGAGAGATAAAGAGCCCTTCCTGGAACATAGCAACTAATTAAAATAATATATTAGAAAATCCCTTTTATCGAGCCAGAAAGTACAGGGGAAAATAAATGGGAAGATTAATAATTCAGTTGCAATACTGGCTGTACAGTAAGATTATGTGGAGAACACTTTATTTAAACCAATGGCAGAGCCACACTCCAGGACATTCTAATCTGACATGTAGAATCCTGCTGACTTAAGGTGAGTCTGAATAAGCTGGAAGACAGTCTGATGGGCCTTGGGAACCAGCTCTTAGCTCAGGAAACAAGAGCCTACCAGTTATCAACACAGGTACGCAGTATTTGGGATTTAAATCTTTACCTCATCATATTTTATGAAGTAAAGGATCAAGCATTGAGGCCATTCACTTGTCATACTGTCTAATGAAGATTTAGAGAGCAGAAGGTAACAGGAGGAGGACATGGGAAGTGGAGATCAGACAGGTGACCTTGAAGTAGGTGCTCAACAGAGAAGACATTGCTGCAGAGAAAACTAGGGTTTGGGAAAGTCCTGCCTTCCATATCAGGTGGCCTCTGAACTCAAATCTAAAACTCCCTCAGGAATGAGCAACTGTCTACTCCAGCTTATTTACTAAGTGGGTAATAAGATGACATTATTCCAACCTCAGTTGGTACAGGAGGATGTATTTTTCTCCTCATGGTTTCTACTGCTCTGATAAAACACCATGACCAAAAGTAACTTGGAGGAGGTAAGAGTTTATTTCAGCTTACAATCCGTATCACAGTCCATCACTGAAGGAAGTCAAGGCAGAAACTCAGGCAGGGCAGGAACCCGGAGGCAGAAACTGAAGCAGAAGCCACGAGGAGTACTGCTCCCTGGCTTGCTCAGTCTACTTTTTATAGCACCCAGGACCACTGTCCCAGGGGTGGTACTACCCACATGGTTTGACCCTTCTACAACAATCACTAATTTACAGCCCAATCTTATAGAGGCATTTCCAATTTACAGCCCAATCTTATAGAGGCATTTCCAATTTACAGCCCAATCTTATAGGGGCATTTCCAAGAATGCCAAATAACCCACTGGCAGAGGTTGAGACACAGAGCCTGGGTTTAAGTATATCCTAAGGGACCAACACAGGAGCTGGTTGAGGTAGATTATCAACCACTCCAAGACTTAAGAGGACCTGCTGAACTAAGAGAGATTAAGCGACGTTGTTAGGGTGTCTCAGTCACTGAAGGGAATAGGAATTAGCTTGTGGGCAGAAGTCCCAATCTTACAGTGGCAGTAATATCAATACTTCTGAAAACTGAATTAGAAAATACTAGAAACCATTTCTACTTGATGGTTTGTTTTGAGTTGGGGTCTGGTATAGCTCAGAGTGCCCTCAGACTCACTGCAGCTCAGAATGGTCTTAAGCTCCTGCTTCTCCCAAGTGCCAGGATTACAGATACCTAACACTCGGACTTGGATTTGATTAATCTGAATAAATTATGAGACATAGTAACATACACCCTGGGACAAAGGATAATCAGTGTTCACAATGTGGCTTCTTGACTATCTGTAGGGCCATGCTTCCTGGCAACCTAACTCTATCCTGACATCCCCGATACTACTACCAAGTTCTCAAAGCCAACCTGGAAGAAGTCTGGGCCTTTGGCTCAGAGTCAGAGGGAGAAAATGTGTTATGTAACAAGTGTGGGATACACCTTGCTGGTTAGCCAGTCCTTGTTCAAGCAGGTATCTATACAGCCTAGAGCGTGGCTAGCTTCCTGCCTTCTGGCTTCTCTTCTCAGATGAGCAACTCAGCAAGCATGGATAGAATGTCTGTCTGTATCTACCTACTGAACCACACCACCCTGGCTGGATTTCCCCACGCATGTGCACATGAATGCAGAGGCAAGCGAGCTGAGGTTACAACAGCAGCCTGATGAGAACCCCCCGCCCCTTAGGCTTCCATCAGTCCAAGAGGCTTTCAAGACTCTGTGGCGGAGCAAGGGGAAGCTGGGCAGAGGTCCTGAACCTCAGCCCACTCCTGAGGTTGGGTTCTCTACTGACTTGGGCATTTTGGGGGAGACCCAGTGGCAGCAGGTTCCAAAGACTCTGTGTTTCCCACAAAGAAAGGCCCACATGTCCCCCAAACAGCCGAAACCACCCATTTATTTGACAGAGAACATTAAGAAGGACAACAAAATTAAACAATCTTTAATAAAATTCCTATAGAAAACTGAAGTCACAGGGCAAGTACTCAGTTGTCTTTCCCATGTCACTGAGGATTGAGGGCTCCCCATTTTCTTTGGAGAAGAAGCAGTAGTTGTGCTGGATCTTGACAGCACTCAGTGTATGTGCTGCTAAGGCGAGCACTCCGCCATTACTCAGGAAGAACATCCATGTACACACCAACCAGTAGTTCCTATTGCACATGTTAGCATCACTTGTCACCTAGCACCCTAACTGTATGGTACCTCAACAAATAAATTAAGATTTCCATGTGGCATGAATCCACTTCAATTTCAACGAATACCACTGAAAAAAATCACATTATTATACATTTCAATAAATATAGTAAGAACAGCTGGCGTATCACTAAAATACTGAAATTTGGGTTTGGAGTTTATTCCATAAATAGATTCCTTTTCATTTGCTTGCCTCCTTGGATACATCTGCTCAAGTATTGTGTTCTATGAAATGAACTCTCAGAGCTATGCAGAGAAACTGCATTCATATGTGCCTCAGGACTGAAGCGGATGGAAGAACTGGATCCATAGTTAACTGAAAAGTAACTTAGGAAAAGCTCTGCTTTTGTAAAACTTTAAAACACAGGCTGAAGAATACCAAAGAAACATCTTTTTATATAGAACTCCCACTAGAAATTTTATAAATATATATGCAGCATATATATATATATATTATATTTGCCCCACCAATAGATTCTCAGCAAGTCTGGCTGGAATGATGCTATCATGATAGATAAATATTAACAAAATTAGTGAGTTTTCACAGATTTAAAATATTTCCTTTAAAAAATAATTAAGTTCAACATAATCAATGTAATTTGTAGCTTACATAATTTAAAAGGGAGGGGGATACCTTTGTTTGAAGCCTTGCTTGGACAATCAGACAGCTCCAGCCCCAACATTATGGTGAGTTGTTGGCCGAGTGGCAGCACTTGGTCCCAACACTGAAAAGAAGTATTTACACCTCTGGTAAAGTACCAAATACTGAGGGGAAAAAATTCCAAAGAGTCCCTAGTAGCATTCCTCGACGTGCAAGGTCAGCAGGAAAGGGCCCTCCATGCTGTCTGTTGGCAATATTCAGGATGAGTCCTGGGAGCATTCGAGAAACAGGGTGGGCATCGGGATGGTTCAGATCAGGCTCTGTGGGGGCCTCGTTCTTGATTTCACTCTGAGTTTCAGGACTTCATTCCCTTTGCATTTCTGGCAGGGTCATGTTTAGTGCAAGTGCAGAATGGAAAGGAAACAAACTGACAAGTTCACTAGGAGCCAGGGCCGATGCTAAGACCTGTAGTCTTTGCGAACTGTGTGAGCCATCCAGTTCACCTTGGTAGTCCAGCTTTCCCTGAGGGCCTCATCAAATTTCTGCTTAAATTGTTTTAGTGCTTCTTCTTCACTCTTTCCTAAGGCAAGAGAGTCCTAAAGATGAAAGAGAAAAATGTCTGACAGAGACATGCAAACATAATCGATGGGGAGGTATGGCCAGCCTCCCCATCCAGACACTCTCATGTTCCCATATAAAGGTCACCTGCAGAGCAAGATGAACACCCAGCAAGAATGACAATATGGCCTTAGCAAAGGGTTTTTGAGGATGAAATTAATTTGTAATTAATATAAGACACTGAGCTGCTTTACTGGTCAGATGACTGAGGATCCGTAACACAGCAAGTCAAAGGCAAACCGGAGGAATCCAAAGTGTCAGGCAGCTGCTGACCTAGTGTGTGGGCAACAAGTCCCGGCCTAGTACCCTCCTCTGCACGCCCCTTCTATTGTGGAGAAATTTTCTAAGTTAACAACTCCTTTAGAAACTGCTCCTTCGGACTGGAGAGATGGCTCAGTGGTTAAGAGCATTGCCTGCTCTTCCAAAGGTCCTGAGTTCAATTCCCGGCAACCACATGGTGGCTCACAACCATTTGTAATGAGGTCTGGTGCCCTCTTCTGGCCTGCAGGCATATACACAGACGGAATATTGTATACATAATAAATAAATAAATATAAAAAGAAAAAAAAAAGAAACTGCTCTTTCATGTGAACTTCACAGATTACCCGCTTCCACCCTTTGGCTAAAAACCAGAGGCAATAACTTTGTATCACTCCTTTGGATGTTTTATTTAAAAAAAAAAAATGACTGGAGGTTGGTATTTCTTAAGTCTTCTTTTAAAATAATAATAATGATGATGATGATGATAATTATATTTATTTTGTGTGTGTGTACATGCCGTGTGTGTGTGCACGTGCGCACAGAGGTTAGCAGAAATCTTTAAGAAGTCAGTTTTCTCCAGGGACTGAACTCAGATCCTTGGGCTTGGCAGCAGGCAGCCCTCCCATCTGAGCCATTTTGTCAGTTCCCTTTGGACATTTTGAATGGAGCACTAACTGAGCTCTGTGCTCACAAACTCCAACAAACATATAGAGAAAGGGGTTTTTACCTTAAGATACTGTATATCTTTGACTGACGTAAGCTCAGGAAGCCCTGCAGTCAACATCAGTGCAAAGAGAGTGATGAAGAGGTTCCCATGCCGCCGTAAAATCAGGTAGGCATCTTCACAGCACTGGCGAAACCTTGAGTTGATGTAATACCCATGTGTGTCGTGTCCGAGGGAGGTGCACATTTGCAAAGGAAAGAAAAGCAGATATCTTTAGAGCTAGGCATCCCCATGAGCAGAAGCTTCAGCTCATGTGTGATGCTTTGAAAACAGCCCCAGACTACAGTTTACATAAAGAAATCAAACTCTCTAAAACCATAGGGCTCTCTCTTCAAATCAGAAATAATTAATATTCTACAGGAATAGGCAATGTAACAACCTGGGCTTTGACTTACCACAAAACATGGAAACATTAAACAAGCGATTGTTACAATGCCTGGGTATTTCTGAATACCTTCCTGGGCTCTGCCTTTTAATCTCTTCCGTCCCTAAAAACAGAGTCGATGCTGTGCACTCCTTGTTGTTTTGCTTTCTCCCCTTTAAGACGATAATGGCCAAGAGTCATCCAACCAATTCCCACAGAACAAGAAACGTTCATATCAGCCTTTACTAAGCATGCAGTAGAGTGTTCACATTATACATATCTTACTTTTGCTCACATTAAAACTTTTGCTTACATTTATTTATTTATTTTGTGTGTGTGTGTGTGTGTGTGTGTGTGTGTGTGTGTGTGTGTGTAGGGGTCGGAGGACAACCTGAGGGAATGGATTCACTCTTCACACCATGGGATTCTGGGGATCAAACTCAGAGCCCAAGCTTGGTGACAAGCACCATTACCTACTGAGCCATCTCTTCAACCCCTTTTGTCCACATTTTAAGATAAAGAAACACAGGCTAGAGAACACACAGCCAGTAACATCTGCTTCAAGCCCAGGCTCCCTTACTGTTCCCTACACAGAGTGACAGGAAAATGCTTGTTCTCCCATCATCTTACTGTCAAATAGCCTTGTAGTTTGGGGATAAAATTTTCCAAATCAAGTAAAAGGTGCAATAAAATACAGTAGCTTATCACACCCATGTTAGCATTTTCTCTGTCTCCCTCCTGGTCACTTCTGAACTGGTGAAGAACCCAAATCTTCTGTTACCAGACCAAGAATCTCCCAGACCAAAACAACCCTGTTAGTGTGGTGCCTGAGGCTGTCTGCTGGACAAAATCTAGAGTCAGCTGGAGACCGGCCTCTGCACAGGCCTGTGCGTGTTTAATCAGCTGGAGGACTGGGTGCTGCCACTCCCTGGCTGGGCTGCTGGAGAACGGAAACTGAGCAGCAGCATGCTGCTCTCTGCGGACAAACACTCCTGCCACTATGACTCCCCCACCACAAGACCCCTAAACTTAAGCCAAAATAAGCCCTTTCTGCTTCAGGTTGCTCTTGTCGGGGCATTTTAATCACAAACACAGGAAAGTAACACAGGAAGAGTTAGAAAATGTGAGCAAGCTGGTCAGAGAAGTGGTGGATACTTCTCCTTGACACAAGAGCAATACTCACCTGCCAAATTTTTCTGTATTTCCTGTTTTTCCTTGCTGAATGACATGAATGAAGTCATAAGTAAGGATAAAAGGTACTCGCTCTCTTTTAATGCCAAATTTAGATTTGAAATTTCCAAGAATATGTCCAAAATCTATGTGGAAGAGCTGTAAAATAAATGGGATTTTATTTTCCTGTTGACTCTTCAATACTTCTGTCATACCAATTTAATATACCAGGCCCCAATTTAATATATCACCCTTCCTGAGCGATTCCCCCAGCATAGTCTACACAGGAACCACCTTATGTACTTGAGCCATTCCCCTGATCCTCATGTTGAAATGACCCTCAGCCATAAAATTATTTTCATTGCTACTTCATAACTGTAATCTTGTTGTTATGGATTCTAATGCAAACATCTGTGTTTTCTGATGGTCACAACCCCCTGCTCTAGCTCCCTGGCTTTCTGAGAGCCGGCTATGGTTCTCCACGACCCTTGGGCTTCCATTTCCTCAGTTCTGCTGAGTCACGGGACCATCTTACTCTCTATGCCTGTGTACAATACAAAACCTTTATGGATAAAACCTAGTTGTTGTAAATAATTGAGAAAAGATTGAAATTAAATCACCTCATCTGGCTTCCCTAGCTACCTTAGAAAGATACTACCCGCACTTCTCCCAACTCCTACAATGATCAAATCTGATGTTCCAAAATTAAAACAAAGCACTCGGGACTAGAGAGATGGCTCAGTGACAGTGATTAAGAGCACTGGCTGTTCTTTCAGGAGATGACCCAGCACCCACATGGTAGCTTAATACTCTCCGTGACTCCAGTCTCGGGAGCTGATACTCGTTTCTGGCTTCTACATGCACTAGGCATGCACATGGCACACAAACATACACACAGGCAAATAATTATATAGAAAGTAAATTTAAAAAAGAAAAAAAAAGACAAGGTGGTACATTTTGATTCTATTCTTTTTTTCAAAGCATTGTTTTCTTTCTTACAAGATTTTATTTATTCTTATTTTATTTGTATTGAGTGCTTTGCCTACACATGTGTTTGGTGCCTGAAGAACCAGAAGAAGGTATCAGAACTCCTGAAACTGGAGTTACAGACAGCTGTGAGCTGGGAACCAAACCTGGGTTTTCTGAAAGAGCAGTCAGTGCTCTTAACCAATGAGCCATCCCTTATGCCCCCACTTTGTTATTTTCTTCAATTTTCACTTACATAGGTTGAGACAGGGTCTCAAACGAGCAACTCTCCTGCCTCAGTCTTCTGAGTGCTCTAATTAGGTCCATATCACCATACCAGCACCAAATACAAATTTTTTTTTTATTTTTATTTTTTATTTTTTTTTTAAGTTTTTTGAGACAGGGTTTCTCTGTGTAGCCCTAGCTGTCCTGAAACTAGTTCTGTAGAGCAGGCTGGCCTTGAACTCACAGAGCCAAATACAAATTTTTGTAATGAGAGAACAGGTTACTTTTATATAATAGCAATAGCAAATGTTAAACATTTAAATAAATGCTCACCACCTAATTGTGAACAAATGATCATGTAAAGCAAATGGTATGTGAAATGGGGTTGGTAGAAGGTGCAAGACACAAACACAACTTAATGCCACCAGAGCCCATGGCCTCTGCAGTGCAACTTACCTGGCCGGTTTTTTTCACCATGATGTTGTCACTATGCCTGTCACCAATGCCAAGGACATAAGAAGCTACACAGTAGCCAGCACAGGACAGGGTGAACTCCTCAATTGCTCGGTCCAGGTCATCCCTGGAGACAGACAGAGAAGCAATTGAGTCAGGCCTCCAGTGTGGGGGAGAGACCTACACCATGCAGAGAACTCATACCAACAAACCAAAGCCGAATGACCACATGATGCCTGAAAGGCAGGAGAGTCCGGCCGCTTTCAGGACTTCGCCTCACTGAGCCTCAGCTGTTTAAGACCCTATGTCCTGGGAGTCCTGTGTCAGTGGGACTTACGCTTACATGAATGGTACTGTGAGAAGCCACATGACTTTGCTATACCATCCTGTGACCTAGGAACTTTTTTTTTTAAAACTAGCTTTTATTTCAGTTTTTAGCTTTTTAAAGACAAGGTCTTCCTTTATAACCCAGTCTGGTACAAAAATCACCAAGGAGCTTGCCTGACCTTGAATCCATGGTAATTCCCTCCTCCCTGAGACTCTTAAATGCTGGGATTACAGGAGGAAGCCACTTCAGTCAGGCTGGTCTCAGCTTAGAATCCAGGTTTCAGAGTCAAGCACTGTCATTCTCACCATGCTGGTCAGTGACCTTAATCAGAAGCCAGGATACAGCCATTCTAGGGAAGGCTGTTAGACTGAAATTGATTCAATTCTCACATGAAAGTCCCTGAACAATATGAATTAAAATTTAAATCTGATTTAAGTGTTTAGCCAGAAGTACTTGTAAAACACTTTCCTTCACAGCAAAAATATTTCCTAGAATAGTGATATTGTTCATCATCCTAACCATAAATAAACTTATTCTTCTTATATTATTACTGAAGCAGGGTCCCATGGCTATATAGCTCAAGATGACCCTAGACTTTTGATTCTTCTGTCTCTACCTTCTGAATGCTGAGGTTACAGGCATGTGTCACTAAGTAAGTACCTGTGGTCCTAGAGATCAAACCCAGGGCTTTGCCAATATTAGGAAAGCTACCAACTGATCTATATCCTCAGCCAAGGACAAAATTTTAAATATTTTTCTTTTAGTTTGGAAAGATCACAGACTATATAAACTCATTTACTTAAATCACAAAATTAACATATTAGGGCTGGAAAGATGGCTTCTCAGGTAAGAGCTTTGCTGGTCCCTAGAGCATCTGAGTTTGGTCACACCACCTGTGTCCAGTTCTAGGGCATCTGAAACCTTCTTCTGGACTCTCTGGGCACCTGCACCCATGTGCACACACCCACACACATGTACATTTAATTAGAAGTAACAATAAGGCTGGGAGTGACAGCACACACCTTTGATCCCAGCACTTTAGAGGCAGAGGCAGGAGAATCTCTGTGGTTTACATGGTGAGTTCAGGGACAGCCAGGACTAGAGATATTCAACCTCCCCTTCCCCCCAAAAAAAAAACCAAAAAACAAAACAAAAATAAACAAATCTTTTTAAAAGAATTAACCTATTAGAAACCTAAGTTCATATAGTCACATTTAAGTTGAGGCTGTAAATAACAGCTTCAACCCGCTATCTTAAAAACACACTCGTGAAAAGCTTCTACACATTGAGATAAAGTAGACGTTTTAAGATTTTAATAAGGCTCATGAGGCATTCTGTCTTGACTGAGGCAATAAGCAATGCAAACATTTCTTCCGTTTGGTCACTATTATCTGTGTTCATGTTCATGTAAAGAAATGATGATGACACTCACCCAGAATTGTACTCCTTAAGCCAGTTCAGGAGTGCATCTTTGTTGAAGGCGGCTGTGGCAGCCACATTGCTACTGTTCAGCTGAATATCAGCAATTGTCTCAGAGGTGCTCACAACCTCAATGAGGCCAGAGCGATCTCCTGTTGCTAAACAGCCATAGGGAAGCATCCTGGAAGAAAAAAATAGACATAAGGGACCATGTTTCCCATGGGGGGAAACATTAATTTCCTAAGTTTTTCCTTTGACAGAAGAAAAGAATTTTATCATGGACAGACTTGTCATCACTCGGTAACAGCACACGGGAAATAGAAGCTCTATCTTCTTCTAGAGAATAAACTTGGGGCAGCAGACGGGATGATTTACCAGAATGCTGCAACTAATGCATTGTCTGCTACATAATTATGCTTGTGAAATATTCAATTTGCCTGAACTGATGGACAGAAGCACATTAGATAAACAAGGAATCATCGCCTTTTACTCTAAATCTTTGGAAGCAGGATCATTTTTTATGAAACATGTAATGGCATCTTTGTTAAGGTAACTTCATGCTCCAAATATTCCCATCCACAGCCTCATGGTCATCCTTCACTCTCCTCATAGCCAACATTTAGTTTACCAGACTTAAAATTGATTCAGACCCAGGAACGGTAACCCTAGAACTTGAAAGTGAGACAAGTTCAAAGTCGTTCTGGGCTATGAAATGTGGGAGAAGGAGAAAGAGGAGGAAGCGGGAGGGATCGGGAGGAAGAAAATGGGAAGGAAATGAGGAAGTGGAGGAAATAGAAAACACAAACCCAGAATCTTAGTGCTTTGGTACCCCTACCTGCTCACACCCCAGTCCAAGTCACTATCAACCTTCACCTCAGAATTCTTAACAGTTTCTAAGCTGGCCTTCTTCCTTTCCATGGCAGCAAGACCTGCTTAAAATGTCACCACACCACTCCTTTAGCAAAAGTTCTCTTCGGCATCCTAGCACAACCAACCAACCAAAGGACAGGATGCATAGGTTCAGTAAATGGTTGGGTGGCACACGTTCTACCAGATGTCAGACATGATTCAGAAATAAGCAAGCCCTATTCTCCCTGAGCTTATGAAGCAACGAGGTACAATGTTGGGAGTGTGGTCACTACGAAGAGAGGTCTTGGCAGAAGTCCAGGCACACCTCCGTGGATGGGGCGGGGAGAAGGCTTAGTTGTTAAAAGCACCAGCTTCTCTTACAGAGGATGGAAGTCTAATTCCCAGCACCCACATCACGCAGTTCACAACAACCTGTAACTCCAGCGCCAGAGATCTGGTGTCTTCTTCTGGTCTCTAAGGACACTTGCCCTCACATGCACAGACATACACAAATAGACATAATTAAAAATTTAAAAACCTTTAAAAGAGATCTCTGTAAGATAAAGAGATGCTCAGTGGGTGAAAATGTTTGCTACACAATTGTGAGGCTCTCCGTTTAGATCTCCTAACATCTACACAGAAAGCTGGGTGTGGCATGGAGACAAGGCTGGGGAGCTGCTGGGGCTTGCTGGCCAACAACCTAACTCCAGGTTCAGTGAGAGACCTTTTTTCAAAGGAACAAGGTAGAGAGTGATAGAGCTGGACACCCGCCTTCCTCTTCTGCCTCTGTGCATGCTCCTCCCACATCACCCTTTCCACAGACTTGAAGGCTTGTCTGAGCTACACAGTAAGATCAAGGCCAACCTGAGGAAATAAGCAAAGCCCTATACTTAAACAGACCCTTTGAGGAGGGAGGACAGGAAGGCTAGGCTAGACAAGGCTAGGCAGAATACACGGGCAAAGTGAGGAGAAGATATGACTTGCTGGAAAGATGGCATGGGAGTCCTACAGGTCATGCAAAGATTGGAGAGACAAGAGAAAACTGTGTGTGGGCAATATGAGCACATTAGTGTGTATAACAGAGATATGAGGATAGACTGTGCTCATTTCTAGCATTACTTCTAAAAAACAATTCAGTCACTGTGTATTCCTTTAAGTGAGAGCAACACTGGCGAACTATATTCTGGCAGACTGAAATACTAATGAATTGGTTTAAACTATATTATTAATTTACTTCTCTTTCTTAAAAGACAACTATGGAAGAACATTAAATTTTTCACTAGTGCTTGGAAGCATACTGTGACACAGCCCATGTAAAGCAAACACAGTTGGGTTAAAGTGCACTTTCTTGCTTCCTGCACCCCCTTGCAACCCACTTACAGCCCAAACTAGGCACAAGTCCAACAACTTCCTCTTCAAAAGCAAGCAATGATGAAAGCAATCAGTGACTTAAGAATGGAACATTCACAATGGGAAGGAAAAAACACCCTCATCTGAAAGACAGTTTGACAGAAGTCATGCTGGGGGCAAACGCTTGGAACCCTCCCTAATCATCTCACTGGGGCCTCCTTGACCCTGAGTGTCTACAGTTTTTTTATAAAGCGCATGGCAACACTTCTGCTGTTTGCCTTTCTTTCTTGCACTCTCTGACCTAAGGACAATGTTACCTTCTTGGGAAAACAGCATGGGACACTCTGCACTAGAGGGAGGAAGGTAGCAGTAGCCCTTTATCCCTCCTTTACCACACAGTCAGGGAGGCAAAGGTCAGAGGGTAAACTCTCCCTTGCTTGCACATGCTTCCTTTCCTGACCCTGCCAACACCAATAGCATCGAATATCTTACATACAACTTTTGTACAGTTTCTTGGAAGTGAGAAAATTCTATCAGCAGAGCCAAGCATGGTGGTACACCCCTCTAATCCCAGCACTCATGGGGCAGAGGCATTTAGATCTCTGTGAGTTTGAAGCCAGCCTGGTCTACAGAAGTGAGTTACAGGACAGTTACATAATGGAGAGTTACTGTCCCCCTTGCCTGCCTCAGCAGAAAATTCTATCAGCAAAACTCAGATGTGTAAGTGAAGACGACTACTCAATTTCTTATTTGACATGTAGCACAGGGACACAGGATGCAGAGGACTGTCAAGTCAGGCAGATTTGAGGTTGACAACTTTTCAGTTAACAGGAAAAGCTAACTGACAACTAACTGTTAAGCAAAAGACATGGTGTCAGCATATTTATACCTTACAAATGTTCTGCTTTTGACATGAAAGACACCAGAGTATCATGAGACATCAGAGAAAATTTAAATGAGCAAAAGTATTTTTGTTAACGGAAGCATGGCATTGTTACTAAAATAGTAACATATAGGAGGTACCCAAACATTTGGGAGTGACTGAGAGTGCATGCTGCATGACCCAGTTCAACCTGAACAGCTGCTCAAAAGAAAAACAAACACAAAAGGCACACTGGAGCACAAGTATTTATAGAAACAGTAAAGAAGTTTTGGTGAGAAAGAGGAGTTTGAAAGAACTCAAAGCCCTACACTTTTAAAATACGGGGTCAGAGGACAAAGTGCCAGTAATATCCCTCTGGACATTGATGTTTCCTACTGCACAGCAGCTGAGAACACATCCAGCACTCCCACACATGGCTATCTCCCTTTATCTGAGGTTACAATGACTCTCACAACGCTAAATGTATGCCAACTTTGGATGGAATGGACAAAGCAGAGACAACAACTGGGTTGGAGTTTTCAACGAGGCTGATGGGACTAAGAAGCAGCACCAAGCGGCCAGTCTTCAGCTCAGTCTTTGCAACTGAGGAAGGCCCATCCTATGGCCAAACCTGCAACCTGTGAAGATCGCCCAGCAGCCTCTCCTATCTAAGGCTAGGAGCTGGTCTTGCCCTGGTGAGTTCCCCACAATGGTGGAATGATATCCTCTAGACCATTAGCCCTAGATAAACCTTTCTTCCCTCAAGCTGCTTCATGTTACTATGTTCTTGCGTCTACATGATGTGTGTTTCAGTGTCTATCCTTCCATCATGGCATCTGGGGACCAAACTGAGCCAACTGTGCTTGTGCTACAAGCTCTTTTACCCACTGAGATCTCACTGGCCCGTATGTCACTTCTTCCTAGGAATTTGGTCTCAACAATAACAAAAGCAACATACTCAATTCTCTATTTGTGATATATTCCTTATGAGTGGCTAACGGTGGAGCAACCATCCAAACACAGTAGTGTTTTAAGTAGTTAATCAGAAACTCATTAAGGTAAAGAAAAATATACAGCATATAGTGACCATTTGGTCCTTTCTGGGTGATCTTTGAGATGGGATCCTAGAGCTGGAAGAAGTGGAAAGATGCTCCCATCCCTAATCCAGGACCTATGTCCAATTGATAACCACTTGCAAATGAAAATTTAGTTTCGTCCAAGGGAGTCACACTGGGGAAACATACTACTCTTAAGGGTAGGCTGCATGCCCAGAAGTAGAGGCCAACAGAAAATGAACGCAACAGAATCATAATGTCATGTCAGGGCTTTTCCTTTTCTTAATTTTATCTTTGTTTGTTTGTTTTTTGAGACAGGGTTTCCTCTGTGTATAAAGCGGATTGCTACCCTTTCTATTAAATAAACCTATACTATACTCCATTCTGGGCTAGTGTGAGACTATTTTGTTATAAATTGCAACATCTGTTAGCCCTGGCTGTCTTAGAACTTGCTCTGCTGGCCTCAAACTCACAGAGAACTGCCTGCCTCAATCTCCCGAGTGCTGGGATTAAAGGTATAGGCCACCACTGCCTGGATTTAATTTTATTATTTTTAATTTTATGGTTTTTTATTTTCTTTTTATCCCTCACATCCTTTATGTATATTATGGCTTCCAGTTTTTTTTATGGGAGTCCTGAGTGTGAGAACAAGTGGGTCTTTTCCTTCAGTTTGTCTGTTTTGCCCAATTCTGATGTGTTAGTTTTTGTTTTATCCTACTTACTATATTTTATTTTACTATTATCCCTTAGAAACCTGTTTGTTTTCTAATGATAGATAAAAGGGTCTGGATCTAGATGGGAGGTGAGGTGAGGAGGAACTAGGATGAGTAGAGGGAGGAGAAACTGCAATTAGGACATATTTTGTGAGGGGACAAAACTATTTTCAATAAAAGGGCAAAACACAGATAACACATTGCAATCATAGCTACAGTACCATGAAAGGAAAAAAAAAAATCACACTAGATTGTTCTTACTTAATAGGACTGGAAAAGTATATTCCAGAAGGATCTAGAAACAAAGACTTCCTTTAAAGTACAAACAAGGTGGCAGATGAGATTACTCGGTGGATGTAAGTGCTTGCTGCCAAACCTTAGGTTTGATCCCTAGGATCCATAGAAGCCAAAACCTCAGCTCTCAAAAGCTGTCTTCTGACTTCTACATGTGTCCACATGGTGTATATATGTGTATACGTGCATACACACAAATGTTTAAAAAAATAAAACACAAAGTAGGCAATTAGGTATTTTGAGTACCATCATATTTTGGCAAACAAAGGGTTACTGGACATGACTTTCCACACTGCTTTGTCACTTTGATAGGGCAGTAAAATAGTAGAAAGACATCAATGTAGAGTCTTGACAGTCCTGGATTTGAAATGGGCACTATTAATATTTTCTTTACCCTGTGTTTTAAAATCACTACCGCCCTGATTTTTCTCACATGCTAAAAAAGGGGAACACAACCTTATGGAGCTGTGAGGTTTACAAGAAATGATTTACATGAAGCCAACAAAGTGCCTTTGTTAGTCAATACACAGCAATGACCTCAAATCTTTTTACAAAAGAGTTCTGTAGGGTGCAAAGACACATGGCTGGAATCCCAGCACTTGGGACACTGAGGCAGGATAATGAATTCAAGTCCATCTTGCCTGTACAGCAAGTTCAATACTACCCTGAGCTATATAATGGACCCTGTCTCAAAATGAAAGCCACCAAGCTTGAAACTGTAACCTGGCACTTGATTCTGGATGCTTGTTCCAATCATATTCAAGCCCAAATCCCTTCTCTGGAATCTCAAGCACACACAGTATAAAGTATGAGGAGACTCAAATAGAGCAATGATTGGGCAGCACATTGTAAAAGGCCGTACTATTATTATGAACAATAATCAAAAGGGAGGGGAAGGGACTCAACAGGAGGAAAACAGCACGAGATAAGCAGATGCACTGGAGTGCTCACCGAAGGTCCAAACCAGCCTCTTTCCAGAGTAGATCCATCAGGCGTAGCATCTGCAGCGTCAGCATGTCCTGCCGCAAATCTAAGGGAAATGCCTCTCAGTTAGATGCCATCTTGTGCCCCCACTTGTTAAGTCAACATTAGGCATTTAGTCAGATTCGCTAAACCTGTTACGGAGTACTGAACTTTTCCCTCCAATTTTAATCTTGCCCATATTCACTGTATCAAACAGGCTCAGTGATCAGCATTTCCCTGTATGGTTTCAGAAATTAAGTTTTCGCCGGGTGGTGGTGGCGCACGCTTTTAAGCCCAGCACTCGGGAGGCAGAGGCAGGAACTCTCTGTGAGTTTGAGTCCAGCCTGGTCTACAAGAGCTTGTTCCAGGACAGGCTCCAAAGCTACAGAGAAACCCTGTCTCGGAAAAAAAAAATATTCCAAGTTTTCAATTGTTTCCCATGTATGAACTACTGTACCAACCATAAGAATACTGTGAAAGTACATTCCTACTACACATACCATAGCTCTGTTAACTTTTCCCGCCTTTAAGGCTACACAGAAAATTCTTAGGAATCACACAAGACAGTGCATTAGGAATCTAGAAAACTACAACAGTTGAATTTATTTATCGTCATATCCATGAGTGCTTCTAGTCTCAGCACTCATGAGATCGAAAATTTGAAGCCAGCCTCCACTATATAGTGAGATTTTGGGCCAAAATAATAACAAATAATAAAAGTTAAGGAGTACTTTCAGCCTGACAGGACAGTAACAACTGTAATCCCAGTACTTGGAGGTGGGGAATGTACCAGAGTTCAAGGCCATTCTTGGCTACAGAATGAGTTCAAGGCCAACCCGGGTTACAAAAAGCTGTCTCTCCTCTCTCCCTGCTTTTGGACAAAATAATGTCAAAGTAATAACAAGTTATACTACTTGTATAGTCTACTGGAGTAAACTATTTAGCAATACATCAGGAGGGCTGGATATGCGGGCACATTCATGTGATTCCACACTGGGAAGGCTGAGTCAGGATCACAGGTTTGAGGTCAGCCTTTGCTGCAGAGTGAGATACTGTCTCAAGCAACCTGAACCACTTTGAAGAAGTTCTACTAAGAAGTTGCAAACACGTATAAATAAGTTATTTATTGTGAATCCCCTTAAGGACTCTAGTACAGAGATGTTATACCCTCACGAGATGAAGACCCTAGAGCTAATCAGTTGTAGGGCTTCTTTGTAGCCGTATAGTTTACAAGCCATGACAGCCTTTGACATTTCCTTATCAAGTCTGGGTCATCTGCTTAATCCAAACATGAAACTCCAGCAATGATATGTAATAGGATGCATGAATATACAGAGATAGCCTTTCCTTTATAAGTTTTTCATCAGAAGATTTAATATTTTTATTTTATATGGCAAAATAGGAAGGCTTATTAGTTAACTAATTAAACTGTAGAAGCGATCTCTCAGAAAGAGAGGAAGGGATCCCAGGGGATGCTGAGCTGATGCTGTGAGCACCGGCAGAGGCCTCTTGGCTGCTATCACACCGACACACACCCCTTTCCAATATGCTGTGAAAATTCCAGGACTTACCATCACCATTTTTAAAGATCACGCCAACGGAGTCCTCTCCGAAAGCTCTGCTGCTGTAGACCAGCCACAGGGGCTTCATCTTGGAGTCCATGTATTTGCACTTTTCAACACTGAAATCAGCAAGGGGGAATCAACCACTTCAGTACAACAATGTGCATCAAGCATGCAAGCCCCTCACCTATTTCTTTCAGAGTCTACACAAGTAATAGTCAGAGATTATTAGAGAAGGAACCCCGAGGACAGTTCTGGCTGGCATATACTGATGCCAACGGATGAAGTGGCATCCGACCTTTCATTACCTCCAACTGAAATTTCTCGTTTTCTTATACTTCCTTAACTTTTTATGCTTATTGAGTAAAAGATTAGAATACACTACTGCATCAAAATTAGGATTACAAATAACCCTTAATTTTATAAGACATTTCTTATATATGTGTGTATATGTTCATGTATATGTGCATACTACAGAGGCTAGAATCTTACTTATGTGTTTATATGTACATGTATGTGTGCATAGTACAGAGGCTAAAACCTTATTTATGTGTGTACATGTACATATATATGTGCACAGTACAGGGGCTAGAGTCTTACTTATGTGTGTATATGTGCATGTATATGTACACAGTATAGAGGCTAGAAGAGGGTGTGAGGTCCCCTGGAGCTGGAGTTACATGCTATTGTAAGCCATCTGACATGAGTGATAGGAACAAACCCTGGTCCTCTGCAAGAGCAGCAAGGGTTCTTAAATGTTGAGCCACATCTCAAGCCTGGATTTTTTTTATTTCACAATGAGGAATCAATTCTGAATACTGCTGTTGACGCAAATTATAACTTTCTACTTCTGAATGAATGAAAAGATGGGAAATGGTTTAGAGATTCATTTAAATCTTGTTTTAAAATTGGAAGTCAGTAAATAATGTGTTATGGCTTCCAACATTTTGCTCATACAGGATTTCCAATTCTTAAAAATGGATACTATATCCATTTTTGGATGGTGACACATGCCTGTGTTACCTGCACTCAGCAGGCAAGAGAATTATATGTTCAAAGTCAGCCTGGGCTACACAATGAGTTTATAGCTAGCCTGGGCTATATAAGACCCTGTATCAAAACTAACTTAGGCTAGAGAGATGGCTCAGTGGTTAAGAGCATGTACTGCTCTTGGAGAGGACCCACATTCAGTTCCTAGCACCCAAGTCAGGCAGGCAGCTCACAACAGCCTGCAACACAAGCTCCAGGGGATTCAAGCCTCTGGCCACTGTGAGCACTGAATTCACCCCAACAATTAAAAATAATAAAATTGTTTTTTAAAGCTGGCTTATATATGTTCTTATATAAGACTGAAATTTTGTATAATTGAAAGAAATTAATTTATAATATTACTAATCGCACAGATAAATCTAGCTAGTAGCTCTACAGCCTCATGAATATAAACACAGTCTCTGAAGACTTGAGATTTTCCTTTTCTAGTTACATTTGACCTCCTTGGGCTAACAGCCAGTCCTACCAGCTCCCCAACATAGTGACTCAGAAATCTTATGCATTGCTATGTTCGCAGGCTCCTCACTGAACAGAGCAGAGACGGCCACTTACTAGAGTTCTGAGAGGATGACACATGGATTCAGAGGCGACTGAAGGTCAGAGAGGGCCTCCCGGTAAGCGTTCTGCTTTAAACAAGTGTGCATAGCCTCCTTTCCTTTAGCTCTGTTGAGCTTCACTGCATTCAATTTGATTAAGCTATTTAAAGTTTTTAACTTATTGAGTGCTTCAACCTGAAAAATAAGGTTCCCCACCCCGAAAATTCATATATGGTTAAAAATAATATACAGTCACATTTGTCAGCAGCTCTAACCAAACACACACGCACAATCCTGTATATAAGAAGAATCTTACATTATTACCATTTACCAATATTACCATTTACCAGTCAAGGTATCACTTTTAAGTTCTTTATTAAATGATATCTTATAAGATATCATTTGAGGCAGTGACCAGGCACAGACTGGGTATTTTCAGACAGGTGTGAAACTGTATTCAACTTTACAGTTCACCGAGTAAGGGAATCTGAACCACTCCATCTGGTCTATGCAATGGGACGGGGTGGGGTGGGGGGCTATGTACAGATGTAACCTGCTGGTCCTGGTACTGAAACCTTACTGCCTACTTCCATGTCCTTGTTTTTCTGTTGCTGTTGGTTTGGACATAGCCTTTTATGTAGCTCAGGCTACTCAGCCAGTCTAGGGCTGGAGTTAAAGATATGTGCTACCGTGCCTGGCAAAACCTATCATCATGGGCCTGGAATCTCTGCCTGTTTTCTTTCTACTGCCAGGACAACAAGAACAGATCATGATTCAAGGTATTTGTTATCCAAGATGAAACTGCTTGATTTTAATTTGGGTGCAGTGGTGCATACCTTTAATTCCAGCACTTGGGGGTTGAGGCTGGGGACAAAGACAGGCTGATCTCTGAGCCTGAGGCCAGTCTGGTCTACAAAGTGAGTTCCATGACAGCCAGGTCTATACAGAGTAACTCTGACTCTGCCTCCACCCACAAATTGCTTTTATTTTTAAGATTTGTTTTATTTTTATGAAGTGTGTATATGTGCATGTGCCTGAGTATATGTACCATGCTTATGGAGGTGCCCACTGAGGCCAGAAGAGGATGCCAGATCCCCTGGTACTGGAATTATAGGTGGTTGTGAACCGCCTGACATGGGTACTGGGAGCTGAACCTGGGCCCTCTATAAAAACCAGTGCTTTTAACCACTGAGTCATCATCTAGCCCTAGAATCTGGGATAACTCTGGCTAACAAAACTTAAGCCAAAACAAACAAACATTGTACTTATAGTGTAGCAATGGCCAACTAGGTCAAAAACGTTATTTGTAAAAGCCAATTTAGCCAAGCATGATAGTGCATGCCTTTAATTACTGTATGTGGTGGTGGTGAGGGGATCAGGGAAATGGTTAAGGCAGAGGGACTTCTGTGAGTTCAAGGCCAGCCTGGTCTACATAGTGCATTTCAAGTCAACCAAGGATACAATGAGACCCTGTCTCAACCAATCAAACAAGGAAACAAACATCCACTGTAGCCAGTTCTGACCATGAACACCTATGACCCCAATACTCAGGAAGCAGAGGCAGGAGAACAGCTAATCTGGTTTACATAGCAAGTCCTAGCCAGGCAGGGCAATTATAGAGACCCCACTGTCCCTACAGAGGTTCCTGTTATTACTTAATAACTGAGGGTCCATTCATATTATATTATATAAAACTTATGAGAGCACAGTAAGTTCCATTCACATTGTATTATATAAAACAATTGAGACACAATAATCATAGCCAATCATAAACCAGAAGAAACGTTTCATATGTCATTAAAACTAGAAACAACAAATAATAACAAACATGTATAAAGAAAAACATAAAATATGAGGCAAACATAATACACACTGGTTTGAAATCCCATTATCAGGAAATTCATTTTGCATCATGTTTTCATTTTAAAACTTTGAACTTTGCTTCCATGCAAGAAAACCATTAAGGCTATGACAGGAAGTGGATGTAGTTTCCTACATGTCGGCAAATAGCACAGAGTTTCCCAAAAGAGAAGCTGAGACCTTGTTCATAGAAAATTAAGATGGCTTTATGTAACTTGATAAAATCAAGATGGCTGGTGCTTGCCAAGTTAAGCCATCTGTCAAAACCACAGACACTCAATTTTTCAACAGACTCAGGGGCTGTACAAACACTGGTGACAAGGAAACCAGATGAAAACTGGTCTATGAAACCAGAACTTTCTGAACTATTTCAAATTAGGATTTCTTCCATGTTGTACAGTTGGTAACTGCTATGCCCCATTGATAATTGTGTTGATATTTATTGCCTGGAATACTATCCTAAAATACCGTAAGTCAAAAAATACTTTTAAGTATTTCAACAATTGTCATTTTACAACTTTATAGTGATGGTGGGCTGGCACAACAGCTTAGTAAGTAAGAGTGCTTGCTGCCAAGCCTGGAGATCTGAGTTCAATTCCCAGGACTGCCTGAAGGAGAAAACAACTTCAACAAGCTATCCTCTGACTTCCACATGCCATGTGGCAAGCCTGCACCCCACCCACCATGGAAAGGGCACAGAGTCTTTCTCTTAGAGTTCATCAGTCAAGGAGACAGTAAAGGCTGGGCCTGGTGGCACAAGTCTGTAATCACTTTTACTCAGGAGGCTAAAAAGTGAGACTGTCTCAAAATAGAATTTTTGTTTTTAAATAGAAAAACAGGGTGGGTCAAGGTGGAGATTGGGCCTGAAGAGATGGCTCAGTGTTGAAGTGTGTTTATAGAGGACTAGAGTTTAATTTTTATAATTCATAGTGGATGGCTTACAACCACCTTTAACTCCAGCTCTAGAGGATCTGATGCCATCTTCCAGCCTCTATATCTGTACCTGTGCGACCGACCACTCTCTCTCTCTCTCTCTCTCTCTCTCTCTAAAAAAGGAAAAAGAGGGATGCGGCTATAACTTAGCAACAGAGTGTATGCCTATGACACAAGACAACTTGGGATCGGGAAAGAGAGGGAAGGGGAGGCTGATTACATATGCCTTGTTAGAAGCTGCACTAAATGTTCCAGAGAATGAAGATAATATGCAGTGTGGTCTGAAACAATGAGTGAGAGAAGAGAGTGGTCAGATGAGGTCAAACAGGTAGGAACCAAGTGGGACCTTGGGAGAAAAATCTGGATTTTCAGTGTTATGAAAAATTACTGTAGGGATTCAAAGAGGAAAATAATATGATTGGAAATAAAGATCACTTATCAGAGGCTTGCAGGGGAGGGGAGGTGCAAAGGGCAGGGTGGGAATTAAAGGCCCAGTGTAGAGGGTGAACTGAGGAAGGGGAAAAGGTGGTCACACAAGGATAGTCACCATAACACTGGGTTCTGAATTGCAGGGATTAATGTTATCATCCCATGCTGTGAATAAACGTTAGCTATCATTAACACACCCAGTGGGTTTTCCAAAAGGTATAGCCATCTTCTAAAAGCCCATGGAAGCTTGTTTAGCAAGGCAAAAGAGCTAGGAATGGTGGCACATTTTTGTAATCTCAGCATTTGGGACAGGGGAATGAGGCAGGAGGATCATGAGTTCAAGGGAAGCCTGGGTTTTACATACATACTGGTGAATTATCAGGAGCATAAAAAGACAGCATACTTAAAGCAGCATAAACAGTATGATTCTTGGTAATTATTTAATAACTTACAGTAATATCAACAATACCTCCTGACTGCAAGAGCATATCACAAGTTTAGGCATGAACATATGGCTCGAAATGGTAACAAGGATTCTGAATTACAGAAATCATGGTACCTGTGGGCTTACACCTCAATAATCTCAGTATGAAAAACCAGTCAAAGACTGGCTCCCTTGTGTTCATCATGAAATATGTATAGACCATTAAAATTTTAGGCATCCTATTAATATAGTAAACATGAGAAATGTGGCTAATTGTGTTCTGTTTGTTATTTATTTACGCTTTAATTCTAAGCTTGTTGAAAATTCCTTTCTTGACAGGTTTCTCTAAAGCACATGCTGCAGGCTGGGAAGTAGTTCAGTGGTAGACTGCCTATCAAGCACAAAGCCTTGAGCCCAGTCTTTAGCAGAGCGTAAATTAAGACCCAGCACCATGCGATGGCAGGGATTCCAGCACTCAAAAGTCTAGGGCAGGGGGATCTCCTGGCCATGATCTTCCTCAACTAGATAGTAAGCTTGCAGCCAGCTGGGCTTCATGAGACTCAGTCCTTTCCCACAAAGTATTGATCAGGTTAACTGACTGAACAGGCAATGAAATATGTGGTCAGAGAAATCGCATTTGATAAACTCGATTGATCACTATGCACAAAATTGAATAAAGCAGAAGCTCATACCTGCTTGGAAAGCACTTTCATGTGCCCTACGCTTCCTCGACAGTATGCTTCAAGGATGACCCCAAACTGGACAGACACAGCGGGAATATGCACTTCTGACCTGCAGAAAGGCAATATTCAGTTGGTTTATCAAACACTTTAGACCATGGGAAAGGAACACTGCCCTCTTTATTCTACCATGAAATACTCATTCCAAGCAGGTTGGGAGCTGCTCCCAAGCACTTAATAGTAAGATGTCACAACTCCTGATGTATTAAGGGTTAGGACTTAGATGTTATGAGTGTTTAGTGGTTAATTCTGTAATTCCAAAATTCTGTTAATTCTGAAAACCAACGTTTCCACATTTTACTTGATTTGCCTTATGAAGGGAAAAAGAAATGTAACTTAGGAATTTGAAGAGAATTGGGCAGAAAAAGAAGTCTATTTGGCTGAAGTCAGTAAGACCGATGCCTCAATTAGCCGTTAGCCAGTTCTCTACTCTCTTCCTGTTGTTGCTGAGTTTGCATGACAGGAGTGGGGCTCAAGACACCAGGGGGGCACGTGGAGGCCAGAGGACAACCGTGATGACATCAGTGGGGCACAGCCACAGTGGGCACGTGGAGGTCAGAGGACAACCGTGATGACATCAGTGGGGCACAGCCACAGTGGGCACGTGGAGGTCAGAGGACAACCGTGATGATGTCAGTGGGGCACAGCCACAGAGGGCATGCAGAGGTCAGAGGGCAATTGTGGAGAGTTGGTCTTCCTCCTTTACGTGGGTTCTAGGGATTGAACTCAGGCTGCCAAGCTTACCCAGCAAAAAACCAAGTTCATCTTGCTGGCTCTAGTTTTCTCACTTAAAGAATGGTGTAAAGTTGAGTGATGGCGCACGCCTTTAATCCCAGCACTAGGGAGGCAGAGGCAGGCAGATGTCTATGAGTTTGAGACCAGCCTGGTCTATAGAGCAATTTCCAGGACAGAGAAACCCCATTTTAAAAACAAAACAAAACAAAAACAAAAGAATGCTGAAAATTTATGAAAAAAAGAAGGAATAATTATTTTGTCATTCTCTGAGGGGTTCAAAATAATACTGACTTGGAGGAGAAGACAAATTATAAATAAGAAAACAAATCTACCAACAAGGAAACCACTTCAGGGAAATACACTAAAAATTAATACCAAAGTATTATAGAGCTCATACTTTCTTAGAAAAGCTTAGCCAAAGAGGAAGGCATTTTTTTTTCTGATAAATTTGTTTCAATGGTGAAGTACAAATGAGGAGGGGGAAAAAGAATTCACTACTCTCATGGTCAAACAGAGGAGCAACTTTAGCTTTTAGTCCTGATTTTACTGCTGCTTGATTAGTGAGACTGGCTCATGTGCATCTGAAAATGACAGAGTCAATATAATAAAGTCACTGACTAGGGATTAGCTCAATGGTAGAACACTGGCTAAACATTTGCCAGACCCTGTGTTCAAGTCCCAGCACTGGAAAGTTAAACAGATACACAAATATGGGCTGGAGAGATGGCTCAGAGGTTAAGCACTTGTAGTGCTCTTGCAGAGGACCCAAGTTCAGTTCCCAAGATGCATAGTGATGGCTAACAAAAGCCTCTAACTCTAGCTTCAGGTGGATCCTAGGCCTCTGGCCCCTATAGCCATCTGTACTCACATGTAAAAAGACATGTAAACAAACACAGTGTAAAAATAAATAAAATTACTATTGCTTTAGTAAAACTTTGGCTTTACTTAGTAACAGCAGTGATAATAATACAATTCACAAACTGGAGCTGGAGAAATGACTTGTAGTTAAGAGCACTGGCTGCTCTTCCAGAGGACACAGGAGGCATTCCCAGCCCTCTACACAATTGTCTATAACTCCATTTCCAGGATATCCAATGCCTGCTGTGGGATAATGCTTTTGTACACTGTAAAGATTTGTTACTTGTGTTGGTTAAACAAAACACTGATTGGCCAGAACCCAGGCACAAAGTATAGGTGTGAGGTGACCAGACTAAGAGAATTCTGGGAAGAGGAAATTCTGCAGAGATGCAGTCATCAGCCAAACACAACAAGATAAGAATGCCTCACTGAGCAAAGGTACCAAGCCATGTAGCTAAACATAGATAAGAATTATAGGTTAATTTAAGTTGTAAGAGATAATTAATAGTAAGTCTTTGGAGGCTTTGCTTTCGTTTCTATAGGAAATGGGATATTGTGGATTCATTCCAGGTTAAGAAAAATAAGGTTTGATCAAGGAAGATCCCCTAAAAAAAAAATCTGATAGGAGCAGATGGGCCAGATGATCCAACATTTCAGAGGACCTTTGCTGCAGTTTCTTCTGAGTTCTGCATCTAGAACAGCTTCAACACTGCTGGTTGAGATGATCAAGCCTCACTAGATACTCCAGTCAGGACTTGACCATAATCCTAAATTTTCTTTGGGTCTCCAGAAGATCATCAGCACTCCCAATCAGTAGGAAGTAGCCTAGAAAACTATGCCTAAATTCCCCCCCTACCCCAAAAAAGGATTATGGATGTTTGCCTTTGTTTAGAGTGTTGGTTACAAGTTGTTATGGATAATGGTCAGGAAAAAAGCTACACAAAGGAGATCAGATTCTGGGTTTTTATTATGAAAAGAAAAAAGAGAAAATGCTGTGGGATAATGCTCTTGTACACTGTAAAGATTCGTCACTCATATTGGTCTAATAAAATGTTGACTGGCCAAAAGCCCATCAGGAAGTATATGTGGGGTGACCAGACTAGGAGAATTCTGGGAGAGGTAAGGCAGAGTCAGTCGCCAGCCAGATTGAAGCAAGATGAGAATGCCTCACTGAGAAAAGGTACCACACCACATGGCTAAACATTTAAGGGTAAGAGCTAGTTAACAGTAAGCCTGAGTAATAGGCCAAATAGTTTATAATTAACATAAGCTTCTGTGTTGGGGGGGGGACTGAAAGGCTGCAGAACCAGGTGGGACAGAAACTTCCATCTACAAATGCCCTCTTCTGACCACTACAAGTAACAGGCATACAACTATGTCTATACATGCAGGCAAAGCACCCATACACATAAAATAAAATTTAAAAGTATATATTATCCACAAATTTCTGAAAGGAATAAATAGAACAGCACATAGCTAATACATATTAAGACAATTAGTTCATTTTTAAGAAAGAGCTCATGAAGTTGGAAGGGAAAAGTGATTGAGGGACAGAGGAGGAATTGGGGGGAGGGATGGAGCGGATTAGATCAAAACGCATATGCAAGTATAAGCAGTAAATATTTTAAACAGAAAATTAGTTTGCTAGAAAATATTACAATATATCAGTTACTGGTTTTAGTTAAAAATCCAGAAAGGATCATGGGATAGTTGCCTGAATGACTTTCCCAAATGACAAAAGTAGAGTCTGAGTATGAAAGAAGACACCAAAACAGAGCAAAGCTTCAGGTGGAAGCCTCTGGCAGTCCCACTGAATGCCTTATACCATACTGGATCAGGTATTAAAGCACACTGGGGTCTCAGGCTGAAATATGAAAGACTCACCTAAGATGCCAAAACAGGAACTGCCCAATCCTTCGATTATCAAGTGCTCTTTCTAGCAGGAATCTAGAGAGGGCACAATCAAGAAAAGGCTCATATTTCAAAACTTGCACCAACTGTAGAAGATACTGAGAGAGCTCTTCATCACTGAAAGAAACAAAAGGGAGAGAAACTCAGCCACCGGTGACAGAAAAAGACCCTACCAAACCCATATGCTAACTGGTAACAACACTTGGGACTTCTGGGCTAGGCTAGTCATATGTTTACACTCGCTGTACCACACTGGATGCTGACCAAAGATGCAGATTTCAGATGCGGGGAGGGGGTGAGCAGCATCAAAGAACAGATGCATGGAATATGTACATATACGTACATATATATGTACAGTAGCTATGGAGCCAGTCCTGGAACTCGCTCTGTAGACCAGGCTGACCTCGAACTCAGAGATCTGCCTATCTCTGTCTCCCGAGTGCTGGGATTAAAGATGTGCGCCATTACCGCCTGGCCCATGGACCATTCTTATCAAACCTCATAAGTTGTTACAACTGATGATTTACAAGTATAGCCAGCCAGGAGTAATGCCCCTGCCCTCAAATGGCTACTTGAACATAATTCTTTATTTCTATTGTACGTGAGATATGTATGTGTGATGTGTGTGCCAGTGTTCATGTGGGGGTCAGAGGACAACATGGTGGAGCAAATTCTCTTGTTCTCCTTCTTTATTCAGGACATCAGGCTTCAACCAAAGAGTTTCACTTCCTGAGCTACTAACCCACGGGTCCCTGAGAACAACTCTGATCTCCCTAACACATTTTGTATTTAGACAAACAAGTATTTTTAAAATGAAAGCCTTAATGATTTATTTTTTCTTTGCTATCATGTGGTTTTAAGTAATTCATTCCTTTACATCAGTAAACTAAAACCTTGATATCAAACAGACTGAAGGACAAGGAAACGAATGCACCTTTAGGCAGGGATTATAACGACTGAACTTCATAACACATTATTATTAAAGGACTGGATATACTCTGGTCAGTGGCCTCTGCCATCACAGGCAAGCCCAGACCTTCTGGAGGTCAGAATACCCAGCCCTCTCACTGTATACAGTGCTTCCCAACAACTAGCTACAAAAATGGGTAGCTGAGATGAAACTGGGGCCAAACCACAGCATTAAATGAGAAACAGAACTCAGAGCACTAGCATTTACCAGAGGGAGGGGTCAGAACTGGCCACATGGAGCAACATAATTATTTCAATATCTCCCTCCAAAACTGAATACTTAACCCAGAGTGCAAAGAGTTTTCATTAGGCCTCCAGTTCAAACACAGGGAGACAAAGCAACTGGGGGCTTCATTTTTAAAACTTCCTATACATCAATCTTAATTGATCAATTAATTAATTATGATGATCCATGCCCACTCATAAAAACCAATAGCTAGTATTAAAAACAGAAGTATAAGCCGGTAGTCATGCATGCCATAAATTTCAGCAGTCAGGAGGCAGAGGCAGGCAGAACTCTGAGTTCGAGGCCAGTCTGGGCTACCGAGAGAGTTCTGGGACAGCCAGGGCTACACAGAGTCTCGGAAACCCCTCCCCATAATAAACTATAAAGAACAAAAAAGAAGAAGAAGAAAAAATACAAACAGAAGCATAAAAATGGAAGGCTGCTCCCCTTATATATCTGGTTTTGCTTCTCAGACCACTTTAGAGAGTTTACATATGTCCTTCTGCCCACCAAACTATTTAAAACAGATCAAAGCGAGGAGGGACCACTGACAGGACTTGGGGCAGGGGGATCAGTCTGAGATTGAGAACTCGCTAGCCTGGGCTACACAGTGTGATCCTTTCTGAAAATAAACAAATACTCCTCCACTGCAAAATACTAACCCTATTTGTTTGGGGTGAGTAGTAGAGGCAACACTGTTATGGCTGCTCACTGTGGAAAAGCTGGCCTCTGGGTTGGCCCAAGGCAGACATTAGTAAACTAAGGAAGGTTTCAGAACTCTCTTCTATAGTCAATGGGAAGAGAGGCTTACTGTACCTAAACTGTTTGTGCAGAGCCAGCAGAGGGTACTATGGTAAGAGCTCCCATGACCTGAGCTTACCTTTCCTCGGCAACACTCAAAGGGCCACTCTCTTTCTTACCCACCCAGGTAATGCCACGCCCCAGGGTGGTCCCATAAAGAGATACCTCATCTGTCGCAGGCAGCCCACAGCATATTCCCGGACGTACTGATCTGGATAGTTGAAATCCAGGAGCTCCAGTGCTTCCCTGGGGGGCAGTTTGGGCCAAATCTGCAGGAGTGCCTGAAGCTGTTTAAAGTTAAAACTGGGTCAGAAGTTTGGCTGACAAAGGTACTGTATCTTCCTGGCATACGGGGACAGTGAGTCAAGAGAAGGACTGTATCTTCCTGGCATACGGGGACAGTGAGTCAAGAGAAG
>PVIU01000765.1:35654-126594 GCA_004026605.1 Ondatra zibethicus | reverse complement strand
TCTGAAACATTCTATACATATGTTTAAAAGGTTCCTATGTACTTAATGAACAGAGTACTTCAGATGAGATTCTACAAGCATTAGCCATGATATAATTTAAGGACAAAAAAAGAAGACAGAAACAACCAAGAAGCATATAAAGGTAAAGCTCACGTATAAACCTAAGCTAGGGCTCAATCTAGCTAGAGACTTAGAATAAGGAGGAGGTTAATAGCTCAAAATAAAATTACAAATATTACTTTTAACCAATTTCTTTCTTTTTTTATTTGCTCGTTTGAGGTAGGGTTTCAAGTTTGTAGACCCTGGCTGTCCTGGAACTTCCCCTTTAGGCCAGACTAACCTAGAACTCAGAGACAGTCTGTCTCTGACTCCCAAGTGCTGGAATTAAAGGCATATGCACGCACTATCAAGCCTTGCTAGTTTTAAATGAATTTTTAAAGAAATCTATTACTTTACAGAATCTTTTATTAATCAGAACACATTTGAGTTCTTCAAATCAGAATAAATATAAGTAACTCATGAGAACTAAATAATGGCTACTTTCTTTTTAATGGATAATAAATCTTATTCACAAATGCTAACTGGACATCAGACAACCAAGACTCCTGAGCAAGAGCTGGAGCTACACGTGGAAGGTGTATAACTGTGGTACACCTGGGTCTTCTGGAGAGGACTCTGAGCTGCCTCTGCCATGGCTCTGTGCAATGCAGAGCCTTCCTCCAGTGGGTATGATACATTTTACAGGGCACAGTCTCATGGGGACAGACATCTGGGAAGAAAGCTGATTCAGAGGGAGAGTAGGGAAAAAAGTTTGATTTCTGGCCCTTGCAAAGCTCAGTGCTTAGCAAAGTCTTGCTCTTTAGTATTTGCTGCTGGGTGTTCTTGAATATCCTGTACCACCGACAGCAATTTACTGGGTAAGATCAGTACTAGAGAGCTCTGTCTCTTAAACTGCAGTAGTGAAAGGATGCTCCTTGAGCTGGCTGCTTATCTCAAAAGCAACTCAGCCAGACATGGTGGTGCACGGCTTTACCCAATACTGTGAGGCACAGGCAGGTGGATATCAGTGAGTTTGAGGCTGGGGTGTGGAATTTCTAGGCCAGCCAGGGCTACATAGTAAGACAATAAAACCACTTGAGGTCCTATGATGAAACTGGTAGAAGGTACCCAGGACTGACTACACCCCTTTTAATAGATGGCTCTCAAACTACTATTGTAATTGTTAACATTGGGCATGGTCACCCCACCCATACTCCAGGATCCCTGAAGTCTTCAAAGTTTCCGGATGGTACATAGAATAAGCATTTAAAACCTCAAAAACAACTCCTGCAGGGAATCCCCCAACAAGCTAGGTATTATGGTGCACATTTACAATCCCAGCACTTAAGGGCTGAGACGGGAGGATTGAAAGTTTGAGAACAGCCACAGTTACAAAATGAGAATCTATCTTTAAAAAGCTGGGCGGCAGTGGTGCATGCCTTTAATTCCAGCACTCAGGAGGCATAGAAACGTAGATCTCAGAGTTTGAGGTCAGCCTAGTGACAGAGTGAGTTCCAGGACAGCCAGGGCTACACACAAAAACCTGTCTCAAAAAAGCAAAACAACAACAACAACAACAAAAAAAACCTCAAAAAACAAAAAGTAAAGAAAATAGAAAATTTATCCAACAAATGGAAATTTCCTGTGGAAAGACACTTCACACAAAATCAAAGAGTATATGAATGTACACACAAACACACACACAGAGCTGAAGAAAGGGTTTTTTTGTTGTTGTTGTTGTTGTTCTATGGGGGAAGGAAAGTGGGGGAAGCGTGGAGAGAAAGGGATGCGGAGGGGAAAAAAGTGGAGGGAGAGAAGGATTTTCTGTTACCTGAGCAACATCTTCAAGTTTATTCCACTTGATTGACAGGAGTAGTTTTGGCAGTGACTGTGGGAAATTTTCTCGGCAGTCTTGCCGTAGAGTCCAAATAAGATCCATCTCGTTCTCACACAGCTGAGACAGGGGGTCCCTGTCCAAGATTTCTTTCAGTACAGCAAGGAATTTTTTTCCACCACGACTCTTAAGAAAGTAAAATAGTCATTATTTAACTATGCAAACCACAGGCAACCATTCAGCAAATTTATATGCAATGAGTTTATAATTTTGAGCTTTACCAACTGAAACAAAAACTGAAATTCTGTACAGAGATTAAAGTGGATCTTCTTAAAAAGTTTGCATTGCTCAGTATTAACTTTATGAGCCACATTATAAAAAAGGTTCTCCTTTTTTGTTTTTATAACCAAGAGCAAACACTAGATGGCACTATTGCTCTTTAGGTTAAATTCATCTGATTTAATATAGTTTATTGTATAAAGTCACTATTATTTGAGTGGAATTTCTTCTTTAAGCCTTCCTCCCTTGTGCATGAGCGCACACACACTGAGGTGCCACCATATGGGTCCTGGGGATCTAACTTATATTGTTAGACTTTTATCCACTGAGACATTTCACCATTTGTGATTTCTACCAACCCCCTCCCTAACCTACCTCAAACACAAGATAACCCAAATATATAAGAAGTGAAATAAAAGTACTAAATAGAGACCTTCTTGTTTGTGCCTTGGCTTAAAGGCATAAAAATTTCTATACAGCAGTAACTCTGTGATCATAAAACAAAACAACAGAGAAAACCTTCTGTACCAACTCAGCACTAGTGCCCTGGCCCAGAGTCCACAGGCCTCTGATCCAACACAACAAAAAATGAAGAAAAGTTGAAATTCACAGTGATGGCGTAAACACAGCATTGAGGAAGTCTTGGCAGAAGGATTCAAAGTGCAAGTCAACATAGGCTGATTCTGATCAAACAACAAACACCTGCCACATGTGAATTGCACAGCTGCAATCCCAGCACTTAGGAGGTAGAGGCAGGAGATTCAAGGCATCTTCAGCTACACACTGAGTCTGATACCAACCTGTCTAAAACTGGGGATGGAGTGTCAACATGAAATGCATGTGAATCTCACAGGAGCCCTTCAGTGAGAGAAGGAAGGTATGAGGAGGGAACAGTGCTGCTGGCCATGCAGGCCCCCTCCTGTTTATGCTGAGACAGAAACTGTGCCAGTGGTGAAGAGTAAAAGTGCTCAGTCTCTGGGAGCTACCTGGTCCCCAAATGCTTGGGGACCTTCAAAGGTAGCAGACTTCATCCTGAAGGCACAGTACAGGAAACAAGCAGACAACCAGAGTTTAAAACATAAGAACAGGGAAACTAAGATTCCGCACAACCAAGGAAGCACCCTACCCCCAAAATAAATAGATAGGTAGATAGATAAATGATAGATCAATCAATAGATAGATAGATAAATGAATAATAAGAAGTAGTAGTTCAGAACCGATGCGCTGAGAAGGTTGCTCAACTGGGGTGGTGGGGTGCATGATGTACAAGCACAAAGACCTGAACTTTGATCCCCGCACCTGTGTGAAAGCCAGACCTAGCATGCATCTGTAACCCCATCCATGGAGAAGCCAGAGCAGGTGGCTTCTGGAAGCTTGCTAAGCTAGTCAGTCTAGACACCATCTCCCACAGACTGGACTCTGTAGGAAGCAATAAATCTTATACCACATCTCCACTTTGTTCTATAGAAGAATGCCCTTACTGAAGATGCTTAAAATCTGTAACTTAGTAATGAAGGAAAAGACTATTAGACTGAAGCTGAGTCCAGTACTGTTTTGTTTGTTTATTGTTGTTTGTTCTGATACCTTCTATATCGCCAAAGAAGACTTGATCTTTCTGCCTCTATTTCCCAATCGCCAGATCACAGGCATGCATTGTCATGCAAGGTTTCAACAGTCACACAGCTTTGCTCCTAATACATCAAAGAGATGTAACAGCATCCACTGTGGGCCACTAACCCTGAACTTGTGCAGAATAGGGTTTACCATTCACATGCAAGTCACCAAAAACGGAGCTACATTTTGCCAGCACTGGATATGAGACTGCTTTGGAGTTATGTCCCCATGCATTCATTACAATGGATGAGGTGACAGTCCCTTATACTGTACACAAGTCTGCAGTAAGGGCCAGATGAAGCTTGATACTTACTGACACATTAGCACTGTCACCGCTGGCAATCTCAGCTGCCTTCTCGATGATCTGTTTTAAAATAATAATAATAAAAGTCAAATTTTGGCTCTGATATTTGTAAAATTTTCAATGTTAATAACTATTCTGCACATGGATGACTAGAGACTGCCCACACTTGGCACTTCTAGCCTCTGTAAATGGGAACAAATTTTAAAAATAAGACAACAAAAACCCAGTGTTTCCCAAAGTGCTTCAAACCCTTGATAATGAGAAAGAACGGTGTCACTGAAGAGACTGTGGCCCTCTCAGACTGTAAACAAGAGTTACTAAGGTAGCGGCTGCAGTGATGGCTCAGCGGCTAGGACTATTAACTTGGATTTGGTTCCTAGCACCCACGTGATGGCTCACAGTCATCTGTAACCACAGTTTCTCTTTTGGCTTCCCTGGGGACTGGAGGCATATAGTACACAAACATATGTGTGCAGGCAAATACTCTACACATAAAATAAAAACAATCAAAAACATTTTTTAAAACAGTTACTAAGGCAGAATAGGGTAAGCCTTATCATTACATTTGGTTTTTCAAAATCAACAGCTATCAAGGGTTGAAGTGTATGTAGGTCAAGGGTCATGAGTAAGGTCCCAAACAACAGCAAAAGTCTCACAATCCACTGAGGAGTGATGGTGCATGCCTCTGCTCTGCATCAGGATGCTGAGGGAGGGAGATAGCAAGTCTGAGCCTGGTCCAGGATACACAGTAGGGAAGAGGACGGAAATAAACAAAACACAGGCACTAAAGAGGAAGGCTAGGCTTGCTGGAGGTATAGCTCAGTGGTAGAGCATTTCCTAACGTCTGGGTTTGGTCCCCAGCACTGCCATTGCAAATAATGCAGCAGTAAAGGACAACCAGCCTACAGGCCACAACCCCAGAGAACCGAGACAACAAAGAGGGCCCTAAGAGAGACAGACATGGATCACCTAAGAAGGAGAAAAAGACAAGATCACCTGACTAAATTTGGAATGTGGAGGGCAGCGGGGAGGGTGGAAGGGGAGAGGGGAGGAAGGAAGGGGAGTAGGAAAAAATGAATAGCTCAATAAAAACAGTAAAAAAATAATGTGTCGAGAAGTAATTATCAGTTCCCTCAGTTTATACAGAGGGCGCATATTCTCAAAAAGACTGGAACTGACTGACTCTAGGAAGGGAGAGAACCAGAAGTTCCATGTTGTTATTGAGCTCTACAGTCCTAGGTAGGTGACCTGTGATATCTTGTGTTAAACGTGGTGACTCTACAGTCCTAGGTAGGTGACCTGTGATATCATGTGTTAAATGTGTTGACTTGCAGCCTGTCTGTTCCAAATGGTGTTGTCTAAGATCAGGTAAGAGAATAGTCACTAAAATTAAGCAGGAGTCATAAACTGACTTGTGAACAAGAGACAGGTGGTGCCAGTGGCACAGCGCCGGGAGATTTTTCTTTTACATCTGTGTAACTATTTTGTGAGCATCATAAACAATTCACTGAGGCAGACGGGCAGATCAAGGTCTGCCAGGCAACTTTGCAAGACCTTTGTGCAAAAGAAATTTTAAATGGAGGCCAGGCAGAAATAGCTGGCGAGGCCTGGACTCTGCAATGGAGGACTTGCCCAGCGTGCAGGAGGCCCAAGGTCAGTTCCCCAGGATCTACCCCTTATCCCAGGGAAAAAGAACCAAAAAAACAAAACAAACCAAACCAAAACCTCTCCATGTGGCTCATGCCTACAACCCCAGTACTTAGCAGGCTGAGGCATGGGAACTGAGATAATTACTTTAGAATGAAAGTAGCAATAGTGAAACTACACATTTAAAGAAATTTGACTTCTCTAAAATTAGATAGATACAAAAATATTTGCATAGCATGCTAAACTTGAAAAATGCCTTAAGAAGCATCTAAGTTGATGCCCAATAAATTGCAACAGATCAATGAACACACACCATAGCTGGTAGCAGTCACCAGACGAGATTATAGGATACAGCACATGGAGCAGTGGCTTATGGACCACGATTTTCTATCTAAGGAAATCTACAGGTACCACAGAAATGTAAGATGAATCAAAATGTAGTTTTTTTAAAAAAAATTTATTTATTTATTATGTATACAGTATTCTCAGTATTCTGGCAGAATGTATGGCTGCACGCCAGAAGAGGGCACCAGATTTCATTACAGATGGTTGTGAGTCACCATGTGGTTGCTGGGAATTGAACTCAGGACCTTTGGAAGAGCAGGCAGTGCTCTTAACCACTGAGCCATCTCTCCAGCCCCTCAAAATGTAGTTTTTCCCCTTCTCAGTATGTATTAAAATGAAAAGTTCTTAACATACTCAGCAGTTGTTTTAAGAAGCACAACTTTTAATTTGGCTTTAAATCACCAATCAGAACAGTATTTTAATCTTATTTTTAAATTCATTTACTTTACAATGCTGGCCCTTGAGCCCGGGACTATGCACATGCATGGCAAGCAACTCTCACTGAGCTGTGTTCACAGCTTTTTTTTTTTTTGCTCATGTTTTTGAGAAAAAGTCACTTTATATGTAACCCAGGTTTATTTGTAATCCCTCTGCCTTGGTGTCACCACTGCTGGATTATAGGCATGAGGCACCATGCTGGGCGGAAAAACCAAAGACCTTGTAATGATAAACTGGCTCTTAGGTGGATACAATTCACTTAAAGTATAAATGAAGAAAGCAACATTGAATTACATAATTAAACTTGCATAATACCCTAAAATCCATCTCTGGGATTGAGTATATAGCTCTGCAGTATGAGTTAAGCTTAGCATGTGTGAGGCTAAGGTCCAATATCACGAGCACCTCCCCAACAGTCCTAACACACACCAGTCCCCATACACTTCCGGTAGTGCTCTGTGTTAAAACGGAGTTTGTGAGTGGATTTATGGAGATACTATTTAGTGCTTAAAAGTAGCTTTTCCTCATTTGGATCAAGAAATTTCTGGTGTATGTTTGGGGATTTGCCCAAGATTTCTATATTAAAATCAATACTAATCATACTTAAAAGAGTAATGTCAAACCAAGTTCAGTTCCCAGCGCTCATATGGTGGCTCACAACAGTCTGTAATACCAGTTTCAGGGGATCTGTCTGACTTCCTTGAGCATCAAGCATACACAAAATGTACATTCATATGTAAAAGCAAAATACTCATACACATAAAATAAAAAACAAATAAAATCAAAAGAACATTACAGCTCAGTTTTTTTGTTGTTTTTTTGTTTGTTTGTTTGTTTTTTAGCATGTTTCAGTTCTGTTTTCAGCCACCAGTAAACAGTCTCATTTCAGAAACAGTATACTAAGGACATAATTTGAAATAGAAACCCTTCTACAGAGTCTCCTGAAGTCATTCCCAGGCGTGGCGCCATACACCTGTAGTCCTGACTCTTTGAAGGCGGAGACAAGAAGACTGTCGTGAATTCAGGGCCACGTGTGGACTACACAGTGAGTTCCAGCTCATGCTGGCTACAGTGAGACGCTGTTTTCAAAGTCCTGATGATAGTAACACTCAGCATGAACCATCTCTTCTTTCATTGTATCTTTTCTCTCTGAATTAATATGCCAGGCATGTATCACAGAACACATTACATAGAGTTCTATGTGAATACACCTAGGAGGCTCTTTAAATCAGAAAAGAACTCAGAACAATTCAACCCCTCTTTATAAACACAGCCCCTGAACTCCATAGACACTGTGTTTCACTTGGTCAGAGATAAGCCAGAACCAACTGCTGTACTGCACAGCCTTCAAATGGATCACAATGTCAACGTACAGAGAGTTTTGAAAGAACTGGACACACTGAGCTTAGACCGAACATTTATATCCAGAAATATCCAATTCCCTCTTCCATGGTGGACTGTCAGTTAGCTTACCTTATCGAAGGGAGGGTAATAATAAGGCTGCTTTTTATTATCTGGGAACTTAATATGCAAGGCAGTTGCATTTTCAGCGTATGGGTTCGTTTGCACAGTGCCCATGGGATTTAGCATCTCTTCCAGCTCATCTAAAACATGCAAATAATTTGAATTTGTAAGAAAAAAATTTTTTAAACTAAACTTTAAAAAACAAAGTCTGGTCAGGTGGTGGAGGTACACACCTTTAATCCCACCATTCGAGAGGCAGAGGTAGGCAAATCTGTCAGGTGGAGGCCAGCCTGATCTACTGAGTGAGTTCCAAAACAGTCAGAGCTACACAGAAAAACCCTGTCTCGAAAAAAACCAAAATAATAAAACTAAAATAAAGTACAGTTATTAAACAAACAAACAAAAAACAATAATGAAAGTCTAGAACTGATTTTCTTTCACGAAAATGTCCTAATGTTGTGTCACCTAAGAAAGGTTAGCAAACTGAATTGGAAGGCCTTTAGGCATATTTGAAGGACTCCATTTATCTTGGCCATCAAGCTAAATTTACCTGGAAAACAAATCCTTTCACTGTTTGCTAACTCTGCAGGGTGCTCATTCACCGGGACAACTATGAGCAATTAAGCTGGTTATAGAAGATACTGTTACCTAGGAGGCTTCCATAAAAACTGACAAGAATAAAATGTTTAAAACAAGAATGCATTGAAATAAAAAAAAATACACACTCATGAACTTGTCTGTAGCAAAATACTCATTGTAAGTCAATTAGAATAAATAACAGCTGAAAATGGATGTGCCCTTAAAACGAGGATTCAGAAGGCAGAGGCAGATGGATCTCTGTGAGTTCGAGCCCAGCCTGGTCTACAGAGTGAGTTCCAGATCAGCCACAAAGAGACACTGTCTCAAATACAAAACAAAACATCAAAAAAGAATAAATAACAAAGACAATTTCTTTACTGAAATACAACAACAGTAGTAAATCAAAGAAACCCCGAGTCATGCACAGTGAAGTGCTAGCTGCTCTCCAACAGTAGGAGCATACACCTTACCAGGGAAGGACGACCAGCTGTGCAGTATAACGTCTCCAGATCTCAGCTGTCCTTTGAAGTCAAAAACCATCGTATTTACCCACGCTACAGGATAATGCTGTTGAAAAAAAGCATCATTACATAAATAAACCAGAATGGACTTCAAGGTGTGACAATGCTCATGCCCCCTATTTCAATGTTAGTACTAGAAATTTCTGAAGTTCTAGGCAATTTCCAAAAAATTCATGTAAAATGAAAAAGATATAGATGAGCACAATTTCAATTATCTTTACAACTATTAGTAAAATTTCTACAGGCAAATTAATATACCACAATAAAACAATATGCCCATAAAACAGAAAATTTTGTTTCAAATTTTGTTTTTTTGAGACAGGGTTTCTCTGTAGCTTTGGAGCCTGTCCTGGAACTAGCTTTTGTAGACCAGCTGCTCTCGAACTCAGAGATCTGACTGCCTCTGCCTCCCGAGTGCTGGGATTAAAGGCGTGCACCACCACTGCCCGGCTTTTTCAAATTTTGAAAGTGAATAAGTTTTTAGATGATGAATACAGTGTGGGTCTGTATTCATGGGAGTCTTAGCATGGGAGAAAGCTGTGCCTGTGGATAGTGCAGGGATTACTTACACTGTTAAAAGGGAGGCGAGTGTCAGACTCACACCTGCAATCCCAGCTCAGGAAGCTGAGGAAAGAGGACTCCTGTTAGCGTGGGACCACCGGGGGCTACATAGCAAGCTACAGACCAGTTTGGTTTACAGAATGAGAGCCTGCTTTTTTGTTGTTGTTGCTGTTTGCTTTTTTAAAGCTAGGCATAGTGGCACATGCCTTTAGACCCAGCAAAGCTACCTACATGACCCTGCTTGGAAAACAACAAAGGTGGCACTACACGGTTAGGACTTTATGAGGCCAGCCTAGCTCAGTCGTGTGTGTGTGTGTGTGTGTGTGTGTGTGTGTGTGTGTGTGTGTACATATATTTCTTTTCAAATCTTGGAGAAGAATTCTATTATCAAGATAGGAAAGCCCACAAAGGAACTAGCCCCTCTATGACATTTGAGACATTAAAATTTATTTTCAGAAGAATGTATCATAATAAGCAGAGGGAGTGCTTATATTCCCATCTTTAGTGTTCTGTTATACACTCTGTACAAGCAAAAGTTCAAGGTCACTGAACTAGTAGTTTAGTAGACTACCTAGAGATCTAGATAGTCTCAGGCTAGTCTGGGCTGTGAGCAACCCTATCTAGAGAGAGTAAGACAGGAGAGACGGGGGGGGGGGGGGGGGGCTGGGAAAACACATTTGACTAATAACATGAAATAGAAAGGCTAGGACTATGGGTCAGTGGTAAACTCAAGCACACAGAAGGCCCTGGTTCAATCCCCAGAGCTGGAAAGTTGCTGGTTCTGAGACAACTCAGGTGCACACACTTTTACTCAATAGGAAGAGGCAAGGGGGTTGAGAGTTCAAAGACAACCTAGGCGAGACAGTGACTTTCAGAGCAGCCAGAACTATACAAAAAGACCCCATCTTTAAAATATTTATGTGTGCATGACTCTGAATGTGTGCACACACATGCGCGTGTGGGTAGAGATACAGGAGATGACCATGTGACATCAGGTCTAACATCCTTTAGCTAGGATGTCAAAATTCAAGAGATTCTGAAAGTTAAATGTGTTTATACTAAGGTGATAGCAAATCAGAAGCAGAGATTGCCTAAAACTAGCAAAAAGGTTTGATTTTTCACATGGAGTACAAATATTCTTATTTCATTCCAAAACTGATGTACAATCAGGCATTTGTGTCTTAAAGTCACATCAAGTGTGCTGAGTGAGGTGCTGGTGTAGGAGTTCCTTCTGCTTGTGTGTTGCTTTCATTGGTTAATTAATAAAGAAACTGCTTGGCCTGATAGGGCAGAACTTAGGTAGGCAGAGAAGACAGAACTGAATTCTGGGAGGAAGAGAGCAGAGTGAGAGAGCCGCCATGTCAGACATGCTGAATCTTTCCCAGAAAGCCATGACCTTGTGGTGACATACAGATTATTAGAAATGGGTTAAATCAAGATGTGAGAGTTAGCCAATAAGAGGCTAGAGATAATGGGCCAGGCAGTGATTTAATTATACAGTTTCTGTGTGATTATTTTGAGTGTAAGCTAGCTGGGCGGCTGGGAGGGAACAAAGGGCTCCTTCCTCCTAGCAACAAGGTGCAATCTATGATCTTTTCAAAAATAAAAAAAAATCTCAATTTTCAAATATGTATACTTGAAATTTTAGTTTAGGTAGTACAGACTACCTGTTTTTAAAATGTTGCCACTTTCCAGGTTCAGTGGCTCCTACCTGATAGTTCTATCATGCAGAGGCTGAGGCAGGAGTATCACAGTGGGTTCAAGGTAGGCTGAGCTACAGGGTGAGTGATGGGCTCCCTAGATTTTCTGCTTTATAATAGGATAACTATATCATGAAATTGCCTCAAATTTGAGAAAAGACACGAACACGGAACTTTATCATCTTCTTGAAATTAGTTCTTAGGGTTCAAGTCACAAGAAATAATTTAACTTCTTTTAATTATTTCAGAGCCTTAAAATATCCCATTATATAAACAATTTTCTGAAATTATATCATTACCACTTTCCCAGCTTTCCTGATGGTCTGATATTTAGAGGGATTAATAGTTTTTGTTGATTTCTTCGTTTTTACTTTATCCAAAACAGCATAAACAGCAAAACATAATCGAGCCATTCTTGGTAAGTCACAAATATTAATATCAAATTCCAGTGGTTCATTCCAAATATGGTCGTTTTTTCCTGATATCTCCGAGCTTACAACAGTTTTACACAGGAGCTCAGTTCCATGAAAAAGACCAGCTCTGACATGAACCTGTGAAGGGAGACAAAAACAGTCAGGAGTGTTGCACAACCAAAGAGCCCCTCTCAAGGACAAGAACCCGGAAAGCAAAGCAGCAACGTTAGACACTCGTATACAGATGTCGGCGAGCATTCGCAACACAATGGTGAGTTAATCCAGTGTTCCGTTAGTAAATAGAGTAGCTACAACATCAAATACTGGTCAAAACACCAGTGGTCTCCATGGAAGAATGGGACTAGAGAAACTAAGACAGTAAGAATGATATTTTACATATAAAGGAGGCAGAAGCAAGAAGAAAAAGATTTCAAGGCCAGCCTCAACTACATAGTAAGTTTTGAGACCAGCGTGGACTACATGAGACCCTATCTCAGAAAAGCAAAATAAACAAAAGTAAAAATTATATGAATTTGTCATTATTTGTCAATAGACAGTTAAAGATAGTCTATTCACCCACACACATCCCTGGCCTTTCTAAAGATTCACATAAAGGACAATGCAGAGCACATGTAAATTGTCTAATAAGATTTACTCAGTTGTGCTAGGATGGAGCTTAGGTGGCAGAGCATTTGCCTAGCATGCACAAAGCCTCTGTTCTGATTCCCAGCACTGCACATAAATTAAAATGGACATCTTTTCTAATTATCCTTCATTTCTGTACATTTAGTTGTACCTTGACATGGCATACAGGAACTGCTTGCCAATTCAACAAGAAATGCCACAGAAAATAAAAGTGAAATAAATGAAAATGAATTAACTTCATTCAGTCACTTGTAAATGTGTGTGCGTGTATATGCTCACATGTGTGTGCAAACAGAGGAAGAGGGCTACATTGGATATCTTCCTCTTTCACTTTCCGTTGTACTTTTAAAGGCAGGTTCTCTCAGAGAAGCTGGACCTTATTAATTCGGCATGGCTGGCTGGCTAGTGAGCTCCAGGGATCCACCTCAGAAGAGAGATTGGACTCTCCTTTGAGGAGCCTGTATTCAGTATTTGGGCACCTGCCTTTCTTCTGAGCACCTCTTCCTCCAAACCCTCATGTTAAAGCCCAGATCTTCAATAAAACCTCCAACTTAGCTGGGCAGTGGTGGCGCACACCTTTAATCCCAGCTCTTGGGAGGCAGAGGAAGGTGGATCTCAGTTTGAGGCCAGCCTGGTCTACAGAGCAAGTTCCAGGACAGCCAGGGGTAAACAGAGAAACCCTATTTCAAATAAACCAAAAGCAAACCAAAACAAAATCTCCTACTTAAAAAAAAAAAAAAGGTGAGCAAAAGTAGAAATAAAAACTTGAGATGCACTTGAGATGTGGAGGCAGGAAGAGAGAGAGCTAGAAGCCAGCCTGTGCTACATGAGACCCTTTCTCCACACTGCCCATCTTGTCCCAGCTGCCCAATAGTTAGGATTCTCCTATCATTCAGGAAATGACGTGGGCTTTAGAGCTCTCTGCCAGAGACCAAATGTTAATTTGTTACATCACAATCTGTCAAGAGGCTGCTTTGTTCTGACTTAGAAGAGGAAAACTACCCAGGCATGTGGCAATGTTGGCGATGGCTACATTAAATGTGCAAAGTCACCACGCATAGTATTTAGTGTCCCAGACACTAAAGGAGGGAGATAAAAAGATAGAACTTTGATGTTTTCTACTTACATATATTTCAAATTATTGGGGGTGCTGAAACCCACATGAAAACCACATCACAAAAGCTAGGAGGTTGCGATGAATAACTAATATATGTAATGCAGAGGATGCCTGTATCATGTCTGGGTACAGGCAGTTTCTTGACTCTGCATGCTTACGTCCTTTGCCAACATGAAAAGGCTTCCTGTGTTATTTTTTTGAATGTTTTTTTCTGAGCTGTACCCTTTTCTTCTCCTTCTGAAATCCAGAGAACAAGGCTGCTAGACCTTCTGGGATTGCCTCACAACCCTTGAAACACATACTATTCTGCCCACCATTCTGTTTTACTCTGTGGTGCAAAATCTACTGATTAATCTTTAAGTTCATTAATGTTTTCCTTAATACCATTCTGCAACAGCATTTAGTTCATATAAAATCTAATATACTGCCGGGTGGTGGTGGTGCACACCTTTAATCCCAGCACTCGGGAGGCAGAGGCAGGCGGATCTCTGTGAGTTCGAGGCCAGCCTGGTCTACAAGAGCTAGTTCCAGGACAGGCTCCAAAGCCACAGAGAAACCCTGTCTCGAAAAACAAAAACAAAACAAAACAAATCTAATATACTGCAATCTTTAGGTTTGGTTTGGGGTTTTTAGCATGTTTTGGGGTTTTGAGACAGAGCTTCCTATATCCCAGGCTGGTCTATAGTTCAACTTACTATGTAGTAGAAGATGACCTGATTTTCCTGACTCTACCTGCCAAGTGTTAGGATTATAGATAAGAGCCACCATGCCTCACTTAGCTTCTATTTCTTGATTCAGATTTTTGTTTATTTTGGAGACAGGCCAGGCTTGTCTGGAATATCCCCCTGCCTCTGCTTCTTGAGTAATGAGATCACAAAAGTGTGTCATCATACAACTCTAGCTTGTTTCTTCTTTTACATATTCTATTTAGAATCTGTGTTTGCCCTTGGTTGCAGGGGCTTATTTATAACAACTTTTCTAATGTCTTTTTGATACTTGAATCACCTTAGCATTGCATCTGATGACTGTCACTGTCCATACAACTTGGAATATTCTTGGGTCTTTCCATTCCAGGTGCAGGAATGAAATGCTGGATTGTGTGCACATCCAAGGCAGAGCCTGCCTGTTTATCTGAGGCATTCGAATGAGCCATCACTGTCAGATACAGTTCCAATGCTCACCAGGCCTTTAGTGCTTCTGTAGGGCTACTTCATGCATGTGCGTGCGTGCAAACACACACACACACACACACACACACACACACACACACACACACTCTGAGACTGAAGACTCAGACCCTTATATGCACAGCCAAGGAATAAGCTGAACAGTATATGAAACTTAACCATGCTTTTCAAGCTTCTCTCTCCCTGCAATCTTCCATGTACTTTCCTTTTTGTAACCTGAGTATCTTCTTTATACAACCAGAAGGTTGGAGTTTTATTCATGTGTATTTTCTGCAAGCCATGCTAAGCATTTTCTGTTCAAAAGAAATAGGGAGAAAAGCCCCTGCTGATATACCATATTCTTTAGATTACAGCACCACTAATGGAGAAGAAACTTCAACTCTTGAGATTTAGGATTCTGCCCATCCTTGAAGCTGTCTATGCTACTGCTGCTACCACAGTACAGGAGCTGGCCAGAGCTCAGTGAGTAAAAGTGCTTCCCACACAAGCTGCCAGCCTGAGGTCAGTCCTCAGAACCCACAGAGGAAGGAGAGAACCTACCTACTTTTCAAAGTTATCCTGAACTCCACACAAATTCCACATGCCTGCACTTGCATGCACACAACAGATTAAAAAATTTAATTTAATAGAAAAGAAAAAAAAGGAGAGTGAAACAAGGGTGAGATCTCTGTTGCCTCTGAAGTCAGAAGATGCTTGCCCACTAGGGCAGCTCCCGGCTCTGACTGCCTAAAGTGACCTTCTGCACTGTGAGCAACAGTCAGCTGAGGCATCTGCTGAACAGTAAGACGTACATGTGTGTGGCAGTACATGTCTACATAATATGTACATGTGTGTGGCAGACATGCCTACATAAGATGTACATGGGTGTGGCAGCACATGCCTATAACCCCAGCACTTTGGAAATATACAGGAGAATCAAGAGTAGCCACGAGTAGTGAATCATCACTGAGCATCTCGAGTTTTCTGCTCAGATCTCACAGAACCTTGTATGACTTCTGGTCCTGTAACTCTGATGGACTGAAGTCTCATGATTAGATGTGCTACATGAAAGAACCAACTTCACAGAAGGAGGTTATCTTCCTTGAGCCTGGCCCACTTGGTAATTCTTTAAAGGGATTCTGCAGAGGAATGACTCAGCAGGCTAGGAGTTCTGCTCTTCCAGGGGTCTGAGTTCAGTTCCTAGCACCTAAAAAGGGCAGCCTACAACCCCTCTTCAGGCCTCCTTGGGAACCTATATTAACATGGCATACAAGCATGCACCTGCAGACACAGAGACAGACAGACAGACACACTCCCCTCTCTTTTCCTTCCCTCCCCTGCCCTCCCCCCAATAAGTGCCGACTGTAGTGGCACACGCCTTTATAATTCCAGCACTTCAGAGACGGAGGTAGAGGTTGGTGGATTTCTGTGAGTTGAGACCACTGTAGTCTACATAATGAATTCCAGGATGGCCAATGCTACACAGTGAGATCATGTTTCTAAACCAAACAAACAGAAATAAGAAAGGGTGGGGGGGCACCCTATAGATCAGTAGGTACTTCTCTAAAAGATAAAAATTACCAAAATGGACACAAAAGAAACTGAAAATTTTACTACTTATATAGCCTCAGAGGAATCACTAATTTTTTTCTTTAAAATTTTTAAATTGACTTGTGACAATTTATGTATGTGTTCAATGCACTGTGAACATGTAATTAGAGGTTTAAATTTTTACATTTACATGCGCATGTGTGTGTGCCAGGCTGCACAGGTCAGAGGGCAACTTGCAGGAGTCAATTCTCTCCTTCCACCACATAGGTTCTGGAGTCAAGCTCGGGTCATCAGGTATGATAGCAAGAGAGTGTACCTGCTGAGACATCTGGCCCACCCCAAATTAAATTCTTTTATTTGTTTTTATTATTTTTAAGTGTGTGTGTATGTGTGTGTGTGTGTGTGTGTGTGTGTGTGTGTGTGTGTGTGTGTTGTGTGCATGTGAATGCTGGTACCTGTGGAGCACAAAGGTGTCAGATCCCTAGGAACTGCAGTGACAGGTGATGTCAGCCACTCAATGTGGTTCTAGGAACTGAACTCTCAATCCCAATCCAATTTTCTTTTCTTTCTGTGGCTGGCCTGGAACTCGCTATGTAGACTGGGATGAGCTCCAGCTCATACAAATCCACCTGCCTCTTCAAACTGAGTTCTGGGATTAAAGGCTTGCACTACCACCACCCGCTACTCCAAATTTCTTTTTTTCGAGATGGTTTCTTGGTAGCTATAGAGCCAGTTCTAGAACTTGCTCTGTAGACCAAGCTGGCCTGGAACTCAGAGATCCTCCTGTCTCTGCCTCCCGAGTGCGGGGATTAAAGATGTGTGCCACCTTTCTTAATCAAAGGCCTTCCCACAAAGAAAAATCAAGGATCAGAAAGTTTTAAGTAAATTCTTTCAAACATTCAAGCATGAAAAAAAAAATAGCAACTTTATTACCTTATTTAGAAAACAAACAAGGCGGGAGTGGAGGGGCTGAAGAGATGACTCAGTGGTTGAGAGCACTTGCTGCAATTCCCTTGAAAGGACTTGAATTACATTACTAGCACCCACATTGTGTGGCTCACAACTTCCTCTAACTCCAGCTCCAATGGGTTCCAGATTCTTGGACTACGGGGACACATGTAGCATTCGTTTCCACATACACACAAATTTAAAAAAAAAACAAAAACAAAGAACCCGGCGGTGGTGATGTACACCTTTAATCCTAGCACTCTGAAGGTAGAGGCAGGAGGATCTCTGAGTTCAAGGCCAGCCTGATCTACACAAACAAGCAAGCAAGCAAGCAAACAAACAAACAAAAAAAAATCCAAAAAGTTAAATAAAAGAAAACAGACAAGGGAAAGAGCTCTCTACTTTATCCATCTAACCATTGTCTGCCTGTCCATATGACCATATTCACCCACCCACCTGTCCATCTGTCCTTATGCTAACATATGCCTGACAAGCCATTCTACTGAACTCCATCCCGACCCTTCTCGTTTCGTCTGGGCCAACACTATCCTGATACAAATGAAAGGCTACACATGATAGGAAGTGTGTTAGTCAAGTAGTACATGCTTATAGTCAATGGTGAGGCTGAGCAGAAGGGTTACTGGAAGCTCCTACATTGAAGTGTAAGACTCCTGTCTGGAGATTCTTCAAAATCGAAAGTGTAGCCCAATATTTCCCACAAGCAGAAGTGAAAACCCTAAAATAAGGCACATACGGAAGGCTTGATTAATCGTCTAGATGAAGAAACTGAATAGAAGTAAAAAGGCTGTTATTACTGAATAATAATAAAGAACCACAAAAGCAGCAAAGAACTAGGGCCAGCAAGATGGCCCAGCAGGCAGGAGTGTCTGCTGCCAAGCACAATGATGTCCAGGACCCACATGGTGGAAGGAGAGAACCAATGTCTGCAAGTTGTTCTCTCACTTCACATGTGTGCACATGTATACACAAAATAAACAAATAAAATGTAATAATTTTTAAAACAAATAAAGAGCTGATGAGTGGTGGGGATTTCCTTCTTATGTGCAAGGCCCTGGGGCCAATTCCCAACAGAGTCAAAAAGCAACTAATATCAAAACAAAGGAACCGTTAAATTATCTTTGCAAGTCAGACACAGTAGCCCACAGGCAAAGAACAATGATGCAGCTCCTCTGTACCCACCCACATTATCCAGCTGCAGAGAAATCACTGAGTGAAAGCACACATATGGATAAAATATAAAATATACGCTATGTTTCAAATGACTTGAAGGAAGATTTGACGATACGAACTCTGCCCATGCTTCTTTTCAGGGACTCACGGAACCCAGACTGGTTTAAACTCTTGACCCTCCTGCCTTTTTCCACCTAAGTGCTGGGATTACAGGTCATACCACCACATTCTACCACTGTGTTTAATTTCTGCTTTGAAGAATGAAATCCTCAGAGCTGAACAGTGGTAGCGCACACCTTTAATCCCAGCACTCAGGAGGCAGAGGTAGATGGATATCTGTGAGTTTGAGGCCAGCCTGATCTACAAAGTGAGTTCCAGGACAGCTAGGGCTGTTACACAGAGAAACCTTGTCTCAAATAACCAAAAAGAAAGAAAGGAAGGGAAGGAGGGAAGGAGGGAAAGGAGAGAAAGGGAGGGAGGGAGGGAGGAAAGATCCTTAAGGAACTCTACCGAATGTTTACTAATCCACAGGAACATCTAAGGTGTCTTCAAAGATGAGTAAAAGAAATTACGAAATGTTTGCTTGCTAACAACACTCGAAGGAAGGAAGGAAGGAGGGAGGGAAGGAGGGAGGGAGGGAGGGAGGGAGGGGAGGGGAGGGGAGGGAGGGGAAGGGAAAAGGGAAGAAAGAGAAATAAAGAGAACACAATGATGAAATTTTAAATTAGAAGAAAAAGATGCCATTAAAACAGAAAACAGGAAAACTGCAAATGAGCCAGAAATATAGTTTAAAAAGAAAAACTGAGCTAAGATAAACATGAGGCCCTTACTTTAACACCAGCTGCCCAAACAATAGCTGTAAGTTGTATACATTTTAGCTTTACTTCTAACATACAAACACAGCAAACTCTTACCACATCTGAGTAACTTAATGAGCCCATCAGTAGAATACAAGCTTCTTTCTGCATAGTTCTGAATCTGAAGCCAGAATATCCTGGGACATACACTACGAACATAACATGAGGCATTCCAGTAGAACTTTACTAGTCAAATAATTCTTTAGAACCAAAAGGCTATTAGACATAGTGATTCATGCCTGCAGAGGCAGGAGGATCAAGGAGTTCAAAGCCAGCCTTAGCTACACAGTTAGTTTGAGGCCAGTCTGTAATGTATGAGATTCTGTCTCTAAAAATCAAAACAGAGAGAATATTAATAGTTTTATGACAAGCTGCTACACTCTATCTTCCATAGTTGATGGGTATGAATGATACCAGAAAGCTCATGAATTAGACAAGTAAAGGCACAAGGCCATGCAACTTTAACAAGTACTCACTTTCACGGTTTCTTCTGTGTTAAGCTTATTTCCTTTCACCAAGACAATTTGGAAAGGGTTGTTGTTGTCCCAGACATGCTGTAAAGGAACAAAACACAAACAGAGGCTGTTCAGTCAGAGAAATGAATATGACACCATAGCTGTGGTGGCTAGTCACGTGTCAACCCAAGCTACAGTCAAACTGAGAAAATGCTTCCATAGATCTGGCTGTAGGAACCTGTAGTGCATTTTCTAGACTGATGGAGAAGGGCCCAGGCCATTGTGGGTGGCGCTACCCCTGGGCTGGTGGTCCTGGAGTGTAGAGAAAAGCAGGCTGAGCAAGCCATGGAAAGCACGCCAGTAAACAGCAACTCTCCATGGCCTCTGTAGCAGCTTCCACCTCTAGGTTCCTGCCCTGGCTTCTCCCAGTGAACTGTGTGTGACTTGGGATATGTAAGCCAAATAAACCCTTTCTTCCCCACGTTGCCTTTAGTTACAGCCCTTCATTACAGCAATGGTAACCCTAAAGTACTAGTCATGGAAGTCTTTCACCTCTCACATAGGGCAAATTTACTAAAACAGAGCTCTGACCTAACAGTTAAAAACCATACACACTGCTGGGAGAGGTGGAGCACACCTTTCATCTCAGCACTCCAAAGGCAGGTGGAGCTCTGAGTTTGAGGCCAGCCTGGTCTATGGTGAGTTCTGGGACAGGCAGGGCTGTTACACTGAGAAGCCCTGTCTTGAACCCCATCCCTCCACCCCCCACAAAGAAATCATAAATATCAAATTAAGCATTATAAAACTAGTGTTTGATTTTTATGTCTGCTACTTTTTAAAAAATGAAGTGAGGGAGAGAGGTAGGAGGCAGCGAAAAGGTGATGTGCTGGCTCCCATCTGTAACTCCAGCACTAGGAATCTGAGGCAGGAGGACAGCCATGGGCCTAAACAAAATAATAAGTTCAATGCCAGCCTGAGTCCACAGTAAAAGACTGTTTCAACACCACACTCACCCCAAAACATTTTAACAGGTTAAGCTGATAGAATGAAATATACTGCAGTCAGGCAGCTGAGGGAAGCTTGCCACAAGTCAGGGGACAGAGCTATAAGCAAGACTGTCTGTAAAAAAGAAACAAAACGTAACTACACTGGGCATTAAAATGCTCAAGTTGATAAAGCGTGATCTAATCTGCTATTTTGGTGTGGGAGCACTGAATGGCGTGCAGAAGAAAGCTACTTTTTGAATGAATGGCAATGACCTTATGGGAAAGATGCTGATTTTCACCGAAGGAGAAGTGAGCAAAGGAAACGGTCTGAGAGAGCAAACACACAGACTGAAAATCATGTGGCTTTGGGGTTACCAAAGGCTGAAACAGGACTCTTACAGAAATAACTCGCGTTTTCTTTGGTGGTAAAGGCAGAGGAAGGTTGGATGAGTTTCGGTTAATGGCAGCCTCTATGGCAATCATTTCTTGCTCATACATTTTCTTGATCTTGCAACATTCCACGAGGATGAAATGGGGCAGGGTCCTATTCATCACACAGTTCCGGATATACTACAGCAGCAAAAGAGACACAGCTTTCAGGCAAACACAAAATCATCTGAACAACACTATACTAATTCTACATTATAGGTATGCTACACAATTCAATATCAAAAATATAATCATTTGAAATCACGACATAGGAAGCCTGGAGATGGCTCAGGTTACTGGCAGCTTATCCAGAGGACCCGGATTGGATTCCCAGCACCCATATAGTGGTTCACAACTGTAACTCCAGGTCCAAGGGCCCCTGCATCCACTTCTGTACTCTGTGGGCACTGAATACAAATGGTGCACATCCATGCACATGGGCAAAACACCCATACACTTAAAATAAAAATAAATTTTTTTTTTTTTGGTTTTGAGACAGGGTTTCTCTGTAGCTTTGGAGCCTGTCCTGGAACTAGCTCTTGTAGACCAGGCTGGCCTCGAACTCACAGAGATCCGCCTGCCTCTGCCTCCCGAGAGCTGGTATTAAAGGCGTGCGCCATCACCGCCCGGCAAATAAAAATAATTTTAAAAATATTACAACAAAAGAGCCAATGAGATGCTCACTGGGTAAAGAGCCGTGTTTATGCCTGACCTCCATGGTGGTAGGAGAGGAACAACTCCCACAGGTTGTTCCCTGATTTCCGCAAGCACACCCTGGTGCACACACATACACATAAATAAATGAAAATGCAATAAAAATCTCAACACTGTGACTGACACGGTGATGCATCCTTGTGGTATACTGCTGGGAAGTTAAAGACAGGGATCTGACTTTGAGGCCAACCTGGAAAAACAGCAAGTTAGTGCAAGTATTAGCAATAGAGAACTGAGATCACCTGCCCAGCAGGTGCAAGCAACCTAGTCCAATTGCCAGCATCAAACAACCAACGACAAACCCCACATAAAACAGCTATTGTTAATTACTGAGGAACCAAAGAGAGACACGTACATCATGGTTATTCTTCGTAACAGTCTCCAAGAGCCTAAGCACCACTTCACAGTGGACAGAATCAGAAGGGGCATTCACACACCCACATTTCTAAAACCCAAATATAAATCGATTTGTCTGCTGCCCAGGTCAAACTTTAGTCCATCAGCAATGAATGGTATATGTGGTTCCTTCCAAAGGATTCCCGAAATGCCCTTTCCCAGCAGAGGATTCTAGGTGAGCATTACCAGCAGTTTACTCAGAAAAGACCTCGAGCCTTTCAGCCTAAGGCACTGTTTTAGCTTCATAAAACCAGGAAGCACCACAAAGAATTCTTCTTAAATTATAGACAGTAACTATTCTCTTTCTCTCTGGTTTTTTGAGACAGGGTTTCTCTGTGTAGCAGCCCTATCTGTCCTGGAACTAGCTCTTATAAACCAGGCTGGCCTGTAACTCACAGAGATCCACCTGCCTCTGCCTCCCGAGTGTTGGGATTAAAGGTGTGCACCACCACTGCCCGGCTGACAGTAACTATTCTTATTGCCAAAGATTCCAAAAAAACATATAAATACCATGAATTGTTCAAAAAACTAAACTATAGCTCCAGTGTACGGTCCGATGCGTTTGATGCTGGCCTGATGGAGACTGCCTGGCAGAACACGAGGGTTTATGCTTCCAGGTTGCTCCCCAAGCACTTTCAACTTCTTCTTCCTGGCCAGCCAAAGTTTAATTGCTTATTACACCAAAGCTGTGCACACAGCCTGTGTCCTAGCCTCCCACCTAAAGAGGGGCACACCAGAACCTTGACAAGGGACATAAAATTCTGTTACCTCTTAAGTGAATCTCAAGCCCTGCTTTTTTTTTTTTTTGTCTGCTTGAGGCAAGGTATCATGCAGCCTGGTGGTGTAGGGAGTCCTTCTGTATTTCTGTTGCTTTTATTGGTTGAATAAAGAGACTGCTTTGGCCTTTTGATAGGGCAGCTCTTAGGTGGGCAGAGTAGACAGAACAGAATTCTGGGAAGAAGGACAGACAGGCAGATGCCATGTTTCTCCTGTCTGAGATGGATGCTGGTTAGACTCATGCCGGTAAGCCACAGTCAAGCAGAGATACACATTAATGGAGATGGGTTAAAATATGTGAGAGTTAGCCAATAAGAGGCTGGAGATAATGGACCAGGCAGTATTTAAATGGATACAGTTTCTGTGTGATTATTTTGGGTGTAAGCTAGCGGGGCGGTGGGACACAGCTAAGGGTGGCTGGGACGACCGCAGCCCGCTCTCTCATTACTACAGCCTGGGCTGGTTGTGGACTACAGAACCTCTTGCCTCTGCCTCTCGGCAGCCGGGAGCACACGAGCGGCACTGCCACACCTGGCTTCAAATCTTTCTTTTCATACACATATCACTTAATATTTGGCACCTGCCTTATCCCTTTAAACAGAACAGAATAAAACAAGCCAGACATGTCAGCTACTCACTTATGTGGTCCATCAGCTGGGAGCCTGAAGCAGGATTACTTCCCTGAGGGCTACAGAGTGGGACTCAGTCTCAAAAACACCAACAACACTACCACACACACACACACACACACACACAAAAAGCCAAACAAACAACCTCAGCTTTAAACAGTTACTACTGACCTCTAACTTGGCCCTTGCTCAATTACTACTCCTTTAGCAACTGCTTTTAAGTTTCCAAATCAGTACAAGTATCTTTAAGTTCCTTGATGACAAAACCAAGAATGGATTCTTTTCAAAAAAAATCTTGAGCCAGGCATGTGGCACAGACCTTAGTCCCACTACTCAGAACGCAGAGACAGGTAGATTTCTGGGAAATCCACCTACAAAGTAAGTTACAAGGTACAGTCTACAAAGTAAGTTACATGACAGACAAGTATTCACAGTGAGAGTTAGTCTCACTCAATTTTAAAAGCGCTGTACATCTCTTAGGTGGATTCCACGTGACTTCAGGAACAACTTAAGGCAGCTTAATTCTTGCAGTGAAAGAGTGAGACAGCTGATTTGTGTTAGGATAAAAGGGTAGATTATTGAATCCATTTTTAACCAAAAAAGCAACTACTAGTCTTAAATATTTTACATTGGTATGGGTTTTTGTATATTGATACAAAATTGAGGTTATCATTGTTATATTGGGATGTTTCCGCTCTTCTTTAATATATTTTTTATATTGATGCAAATTTGAGGTTAATTTTTGTTAGAACACACTGTACATACAATTCTACTCTTGTTCAAGGTATTATATCTATACAAGATGATGGGCACCAAAGAAACTCCATGTGGAGTTTACTTTCTTTATGGCAAAAGTTGGCCACTAGGCAAGAAATTGTCCTTGCCTCAACTGCTGACAGTGTGCTACCCAAATTGGATAAGCAGGACAGAAAAGAAAGTGATTGCCAAACTTTGCCAAGACTAAATAGGACAGTCCTTCAAAAATCCTACTTCACAAATAAGTCTGTCAGATATTCTAGGCCTGTAGGCTGCAGAAGGATGCCCCAACATTACAGAGGAACCTTGCATGATTATCTAGGCAGCCAAATGTTTCTGATCTGATATTTCTCATATTTTTTTGGAAGTTGCTTATTTATACTTCCTACTTACTCGAGTAATAATATTTTCTTCTTGCGTCTCTGATGGAGTTGAAGACTAGACAGTTATAGTTTCCCTTGTTAAGAAATTCAGAAAAGAAACTAACAAAAGAGGTGTAAAATATATAAGGCTGAGAGACATAAAAAGATAGCTTTGGGTTGGTAATACAAGTTAGGATAGAAAGTGAATTAGTACATCACTGGATTCATCAAGATAGGATAGATAATAGAGTATTTTCTCTGAATTTGTCAAATGCATATGGTCTAGACATTGTTAAGGTGATTATTGCCTGTATATAATTATATATAGTTTTGCACATTGTATATAGTTTTTTTATGTTAGTTAAAACCTTTGCTTTTTATTTAGACAAAAAGGGGGAAGTGTGAGATATTTTATTTGTGTTCTGACAAATAAAGCTTGCCTGGAGATCAGAGGATGGAGCTGGTTACTATTTAACCAGAGAAGACAGGCACTGGTAGCTCAGGCCTTTAATCCCAGCACACAAAGGTGGAGACAGAAAGTGATAAGGTGGGGTGTAGACAGGATCTCACCCTTTTGAAGTGAGGAACGAGGAGGGAAGGAAGCAACTAGCAGCTGCTCCTGGTTCTCTGATCTTCCAGGTTTTTACCCCAATATCTGATTCCTGGTTTCTATTGATAAGTCTAATTAGGATCACACTTCAGGTTTGTTTGCTTATTCATTTACTTATGAACAGAGGGGAGATGTATGCCATATAATACACACGTAGAGGTCAGAGAACAATTTCCACTTCCACCATGTGTGTCCCAGGGATCAAACTCAAGTTATCAGGCTTGGAAGCAAACACTTTTTATGCATGGAACCATCTTGTTATCTCACTGGCCACTGCAGACAACACATACTCAAAAAATTCAGTGAAAAAGAATATATGTATGGAAGGCCAATTGGGAACTAATGCTTGCATGATTCTTTCCACATGTGAAAGTTATAAAAAAGGACAAAGGATTAAGAAATATGAAAATAATAATGAACTGGAATGTAGACAATGGTAAAGCACATGTTCAACATTCAGAAAGCCCTGGGTTCAGTTCTCAACAACAACAAAAACAAAAAGCTAAAAGAATCTTTTCTTTTTAAAATGTATTATTATTCTGTGTGCATGTTTGCATACCATGGCTCTCATATGGAGGTCAGAGGACAACTCTGAAAAACTGGTTCTCTTTCTACCTTTTCATGACTTCCTGGGACCAAACTTGGGTCTCAGTATTGCTCAGCAACCACTTCTACCTGCTGAACTATCTTTTTTTTTTTTAAACAAAAAAACCTTTTACTTTTTCTATGAATTGCTTACAAGTATCTACTTAACAAGTAGGTTCTTTTACTTCCTCCAGAATATAACACTTGAATCGTATGTTTGTGATGTGGGATTCCCCTCTGTATACTGTGATTACCATAAATGAATAAAAAAAATGGCTTGGCCTGATAGGGTAAAACAGAGTTAGGTGGGGAAAACTAAACTGAATGCTGGGAGAAAGGAGGCGGAGTCAAAGAGAAACCATGGAGCCACTGCTGGAGACAAATGCGCTGAAACTTTGCTGGTAAACCACAACCTCGTGGTGTTGCGCAGATTAATAGAAATGGGTTAAATTGAGAGTTAGCCAATAAGAAGCTAGAGCTAATGGGCCAAGCAGTGATTTAATTAATACAGTTTCTGTGTGGTTATTTCGGGAGTCTGGGCAGCCAGGAAACAAACAAGTGGCCTACTACAACATGTTTGCATAAAGAAATAGAAAGCAGCTATACATAACAAACTGTGTTAGGAATTCATAATGCTACAGGAAGATGTTAAGCACGGAAATAATCCATAAGCAGAATACAAACATATAGTCACACATTCACATGGACAATCATTGTGCTCAAATCAAACATACCAGGTTAAAAACACAAACACTTGCCTAAACTTTAGTAATGATTTCCTAGGCTAGGGCCTAGCAACAGATGTTTAATATATATTTCTGCACAGCTTTCTGTGGGATCCAAACATTCAGTCAGCTGCAAACACTTCCTTAAAGATGAGGAAGTTAGAGGCACCATGTACACTGTTCTAGTCAGTCAACATACATACCTGGAACTGAATTAGTGGGTATTCTCCAAATACATACTCCACTCTCCCGCTGACTTGTAACACACAGTCATAGGGGCTAACTTCATCTTCCTTTCCATGAATAGTCAAGCGTTTCTGGATTGCCAATTCATTTATTTTTATAGGAGTCAAATTGGGAGACACTTGAAAACTAAATACATCCTAAAAAGAGAGAAGGCAGAAAATGTAATACATCTTATGCTTGGCTAGAAATTTCAGTTATACTCAAAGAGTGCAACAGCATGCACAATGATAATGTGTGTGTGTATAGCCCAGTGAATCATTCTCCACACTAAACATGTACGCATATAAATTGTTTTCTGATAATTTGTAAATCATGTTCTCATATTCTGAGTGTCACGACTCCCAAGGTAAATTCAATATTTAGCTAAAATTGCTTGTATGGTAGCATTCTTCTATAATCCCAGCACTTGGAAGATGGAGCCAGGGGATCAGGAGTTAGGGGCCAGCCTGGATACTTTCAATCTGTATACTAAGTTCATTCTTTTGAGAAATACAGTAGTCATTAAAAATACATATTCCTTGAAGTGCCTCCTGGCTTCATGAAAATAGAACAATATGATATATATGACTGTTTGTTATTCCTTTGCACAGAGGTATTATTTAAATGTCATAATCATTTGTTTTGTTTCAAAGAAAAAAGACCCACACCAAAACTCAGCTGAAGTTTACAGTCAGGTAATAGGCAATGAATAGTGTCCTATTACTTATTACAATGCCTGGGGTTAGGGGTGCGGCTCAGCAGCAGCCCACTGACCTAGCATGATGGCCTGGTTGTTTTTTTATTGTTGTTGTTAGTTTTGCTTTGTTTAATTTTCAGTTTTGGACACAGAGTTTCTCTGTGCAGCCCTACCTATCCTGAAACTACCTCTGTAGACCAGGCAGGTCCCGAACTCAGAGATTTGTTTGCTTCTGCCTCAGGAATTAAAGGTGTGTACCACTAGGCCATGGCCTAGGTTCAGATGACCAGGACACAGTATGTGTGTGGAAGGCTCTTTATTGGTAATTGGTAAGAAAAGAGTCATACCTTATTACTGATTAAACGATAAATTAATGATTTCTGTCTAATTTTATAACATGGAGGAAGGGAGGGTAAGAGAGGGAGTGGTCTGTGTGTAGTGTGTGGGTGTATATTGTCTGAGATTGAACCTATGGCCGTGTGTATACTAAGTAAATGCCCTACGTTTGAGCTATACAAGCAAACAACAACAGGGGTTAGAGCTATAGTTCAAGTGTTTGTTGGCAGGCATGAAGGCATGGATTCAAACCTTAGAGATACATAAACCAGGCTATCATGTACACCTGTAATGCCAGCACTGGGGACAAGGAGACAGCGGGATCAAAAGTTAAAGGCCATTTCACAGTACCTGCCTGAAATAAATGGAGGGAGGGAGGGAGGAAGGGAGGGAGGAAAGAAAGGAGGGAAGGAAATGTAGGAAAATGGGGGGAGGGGTATTGACTAGGCTTTTATTTTTCTTCTCTCTTGTTTAAAATATCTGGAGATGACTCAGCAGATAAGAGCAATGGATGCTCTTCCAGAGAACCTGGGTTCAATTCCCAGCACCACATGGCAGCTCACAGCTGTTTGTAACTTCAGTTCTGAGGGATCCAATGTCCTCTTCTGGCCTCTGGACACTAGCCCTGCGTGCAGTGCACATACATATATATGCAGGCAAAACACTCATATGCAGGCATAAAGCAAAATAGAATTAAAACATCTCTTTAAGACATTCCATTCTTTTAGAACTGTAAAAAAGCAATTACATAGTTCAGTTTGTCAACTCACTTCTAAACTATTATAAGTCATTGAGAAAAGTTTGTTCAAAGGTTTGTTTTTTAAACAGTCCTATGTAATTATAAACTAAGTCCATGAACTCTAAGTATATTTTGTTTGTTTGTGGTAGTGCTCTCTAAGCAAGAAGCTCTCCTAAGAATTGAGAGCACCTTCAACCACGGTGACAGCATAACTGGATGTCAACATGGAAAAGAATGCAAGTAGATCCACATCTATCCCCATGTACAACTCTCAAGCCCAAAAGGACCAAAGACCTCAATATAAATCCAGTCGCACTGAACCTCACAGAAGAGAAAGTGGGAAGTAGCCTTAGCCTTCAACACATGGGCACAGGAAGCCATTTCCTAAATATAACCCCAGTAGCACAGACAATGGGAGCAACAATGAATAAATGGGACCTCCAGAAACAGAAGCTTCTATAAAGCAAAGGACACAGTCAATAAGACAAAAAGGCATCCTACTGACTGGGAAAAGATCTTCACCAATCCCACATCAGACAGAGGACAGGTCCCCAAAATATAAAGAACTCAAGAAACTAACATCAAAATACCAAATAATTCAATTTAAAAAATAGGATACAGATCCAAACAGAGATTTCTCAACAGAAGAATCTCAAATGACCAAAAGATGCTTAATGAACTGCTCTACATCCTTAGTTTTCAGGAAAATGCAAATCAAAATGACTCTAACCAGTCAGAATGGCTAAGATCAAAAACACCGATGATAGCGTATTATGAACAGGATGAGGAAAATGGGGAACACTTCTCCATTGCTGGTGTAAGTGTAAACTTGTACAGCCACTTTGGAAATCAGTATGGTGGTTTCTCAGTAAATTGGGAATCCCTACCTCAAGATCCAACAACACCACTCTTGTGTATATACCCAAAGGATGCTCAATCATACTACAAGGACATTTGTTCAATTATGTTCATAATATAGCATTATTTGTAATAGTCAGAACCTGGAAACAACCTAGATGCCCATTAACCAAAGAATGGATAAAGAAAATGTGGTAGATTTACACAGTGGAGTACTCAGTGGTTAAAAAAAAAAATCGGTATCTTGAAATTTGCATGCAAATGGGTGGAACTAGAAAAAACCATCCTGAGTGAGGTAACCCAGACCCAGAAAGACAAACATGGTATGTACTCACTCAAGGTGGATATTAAAAAGAAAACAAAGGATAACCAGCCTATAGTCCACGGTCCCAGAGAAGCTAGGTAACAAAAACCCTAAGAGAAACATACATGGATCCCCCTGGAAAGGGGAAATAGACAAGATCTCCTCAGAAAATTGGGAGTGTGGGGATGGGGAGCAAAGGGAGGGTGGAAAGAGAGGAGGAGAGGAGAACGGGAGTGGGGAGGAGAACATGAGGGGATGGGATGGTCAAGATGGGGGCAGGACAGAGAAGGAAAGCAAGGAAAGAGGTATCTTAATTGAAGAAGTCATTATGGGGCTAGCAAGAAACCTGGCACTAGGGAAATTCCCAGGAATCCACTAAGATGACCCTAGCTAAGACCCTAAGCAATAGTGGAGAGGGGGCCTGAACTGGCCTTCCCCTGTCATCAGAACCTTCATCCAGCAACTGATGAGATCCATATGGAAGCACTGGGCTGAGCTCCCAAAGTCCAGTCGAAGAGAGGGAGGAGTGAGAATATGAGCAAAGGGATCAAGACCATGATGGGGCCAACCACTGAAACACCTTACCTGAGCTCATGGGAGCTCACCGATTCTGGACTGACAGTGGCGGGAAACAGTATAGGACCAGAGAAGGCCCTCTGAATATGGGTGGTAGTAGTATTGTTGGGGCAGACTGTGGGGTCACTGGCAGTGGACTAGGATTTATCCCTTCTGTTTGAACTGGCTCTTTGGAGCCTGTTCTCTTTGGAGGGATACCCTGCTCTGCCTAGATATAATGGGGAGGACCTTCTTGGTCCTGCCTCAAAGCCATGTGCTAGACTTTGTTGACTCCCCCATGGGAAGCTTTACCCTCTCTGAGGAGTGGAGCGGGGGGTACAAGAGAGTGGGAGGAGAGGGAGTGGGAACCGGCACTGGCGTGTAAATGAGAAACGATTGTTTTTTAAAAAATAAATTAATTAATTAAAAAAAACAGCTATTTAAGGAAAAAAACAATGGAGGAGCAGCTAGGAAAAATCAGAGACTCGTTACAAAATAACAATAACCAAACACTACCTGGCTATTTTCAAAATGCACAGCCACGATCAGCTTCCCTCCATAAAGTTTATCCTCCAAGTTCTCCAGGACGGACGGCTCGTGCTCGGGTGGGTACGTGTGCTTCAGCCAGTCGATCCAAGACAGCCCCGCCAGAGACTGAATCTTGTCCTCACTGAATTTGCGCATTTTTCTTCTAAACTCATTCACTTCAGGATCCTTCAAGGCATCAAATTCATGAAGACCTACAGAAATTTCGTAAAGATGTCATTTTTTAGCAGCTAATAACAATTTTTTAAAAAAGAACACAAATATCTTCAATACAAATTAAGTTAGATATCTGTCTTTTACCAAGCAGACAAAAAGATGACAAACACAGGCAAAATAAGCCTCATGTACACGCTGTTGGATCTCTAAAACACACAAATTACAATATTATGTAGAAATGGATTATTTATCAGTATCACAGCTATCAAAACTGGACATGGAGGCACACCTGTAATACTGGCAGAATTTGGAGGTGGAGGCAGGAAAGCTGCTACAAGTTTCAGAACAGCCAGGGTCACAAAGTAAACACATATACACTCACAAAAGTATACATGTATAGTAAAACTTTAAATTCATAATACATAATTGAAAACCACATGATAAAAGAGCCATAGGTTGTCCTGGATAGTCAAAAAAATACATTATTATAAATAAATTAGCTGTGAAAGACCTGAAATTTTAGTAGAAACATTTGGACTCCCAGAAGTCATATCTTACCAACCACGTATGTCCCACGATAGTTATAAATGTGTCACAACACAAAATATTAATGAATAATTGGGGGTAACCTTTGCATGGTTCTTGATCATGAACTCTATAGGTGATAATATCATGTCTCCTACAATGAGAATTTTAGAGTTCACTGTTAACATTCTTCTATTGATGAGTAATAGGTACTATGGGGAGGAAACAAATGAGTTCCGAGTAACAAAATCTTTACTATGAACTATGTCTAATCCACCTCTTTTTGTGGGGTTTGGGGGCATAGGGTAGCATCTGAGACAGGATTTTACCAAATGGCCAGGCTACTCTCAAATTCAAATTCCAGGCAATCCCCATGGCTTGGCCTGACTGCTCAAACTGCTGGATGCACCACCATACCCAGCTCTAAAGTACCTTTAAATGTCTAAATTGCCTACCTGTCTCGTTTTCTGCAGCCAGGAGCCTAATCCTAGCCCTCAGCATCTCTCCTCCAGGTAACTATCACAACTTTTTCACAGATTCCTTACTTTGAAGCCTTTCAAAACTTATGTACATTTATGTGTTTGGTGAAAGGGAAGACACACACACACACACACACACACACACACACATACAAACACATGGATGCACACATGCACATCAGAAGACAGCTGTGGGAGTCACTTTCTCCTGCCATGTGGGTACCAGTAATCAACCTTAGGTTGTGCGGCTTAGTATCTGGTACCTTTACTGAGTAAACAGCCTCGCCACCTTCCATTTGAAGGCCTAACCTCTCCAATCTTACAGTCTGAACAAGCTTTTTTAAATGCAAACCTGGTCATGTTACTTCCCACGTAAATTCTTTCAATAAAAATTTCCCAGAATGGGGCTGGCTCAACTGCCAAAAGCTGGTCTTGCAGAGGACTAAGTCTGTACACTGCACCTACTTTGGGGGGCTCACAACTACATATAACTCTAGCTCCAGAGAACCTGCACCCACTCTTAGCCTCCACTGGCACCGCACTCTCAGGCACACACCCAAACACAAACACATATTAAGAATAAAAATAAAACTTTTTTTTTTTTTAATTTCCCAAGGAAAAGAAGTGAGACAAGGGCCCAAGACACTAACTGGGCCAAGAGAATGTTCACAGAATGAACTCCATGGGACTGAGACAGTACTCCAATCCTTGGCTTTCAGCAAATGGGCCTCCGGAATGTCACTACTGGTTTTGGAAAGGTTTTGTGTGAATGTTTAACTTTTGCCCATTCTCTTGAATTATCAGGGAAAAAAATTCCAGCTCAACCAAGATAAAATGAATCCTTCCACATCGATAAATATCCTGGGTTCGTTTGTTCCACTAAAACTACAAATGGAATTTAAGGCAGCATAGCAGAGTTAGTGTCTTTCATGTTTTCAAGCGCAAACATTTCACTAGATCTGAGGGTAATGGTGGACCATTGTTTTCAACATATTCTTGATAGTCTGTCACAAAGTGAACTCATGAGACAAGCGTGCTTCTCTGAGGAACAGAAACAGCTCGCTGTAAAGCAGCGGGCTGCTCACGAAGGAGAGGCTGCATCTGCTTAGTCCTTTGATCTAAGGACACATGAAAAGGAAGTAGCAGGAGGAGGGGTTCCCAAGAGCTTAGCAGTAGGACCTTTCTGGGTGATTTTCCCTGCTCTGAGCTATTGTGTACCTACATAGTCTTTGCTATGTATCTTTGTATCTTTGTGGCCTCTTTCACAACCATTATCAGTTCTTGTTATTATTCGAGAAGGCCATCTTCAGGTTCCATTCCCTTTTGCTGGCCTTTCCTACAACCCCCTTCACCTGCAAAACTCCTCATCAGCAGGGATGCCTGTTTAGAATTACACTCTCCAAGCAGCCTTCCTCAACTCCCGGGTACACGTAGACAGGACCTTGTGACTTGGCAGGGTATTCACTGCATTCTACTTGTCTGCTTACTGATCCATTACTTCTCACAGTGAGTTTCATACAGCATGGCTGCAGGTCCAAGATTCAACACACATTGAAGAATGGAAGTCACTACTGATCTGGCAATAATGTCTTTTTTACTGCATATGTGTGTGGGGTTAGCACATATGTGTTCATATATGCATGTGGGGGGTCAGTGGACAATTTCAGGTGTTGTTCTCAGCAATATCCTCCACCTTCCTTTGAGACAGAATCTGTCACTGCTCTGGAGCTCACTAATTAGGCTAGACTGGGTAGTCAGCAAACCCCCATGATCCTCTTGCCTCTGCCTCTTGAGTGCTGGGATTACAAGCCATTTGCTCATCATTTTGCTGCTGCTGTTGTTTGTTCTGTTTGTTGAGACAGGGTCTCTTTATGTAGTCCTGACTGCTCTGGAACTTGCTATGTAGAGCAGGCTAACCTCAAACTCAGAGATCCTCCTTCCATGCCTCTGCCTCCCAGGGCTGGGATTAAAGATGTGCGCCACCACACCTGGCCTATGTATACTTTTCCTGAAAGTAATGCCTCATGAATTTTGAGAACACTACAAACATCTTTCAAAAATAAAATTTGGGAGCCAGCGAGATGGCTTAGTAAGTAAAGATGCTTGCCACCAAAGCTGGTGGCCTGAATTTGATTCCTGGAACCCACATGGTGAAAGGAGAGAATGGATCCCACGACTTGTTCTTGCACAAACAAGCACACACGTAAATAAATGCAAAAACTATTTTTAATTAAATTTTGGAGCAAGTGAGGTGGCTGAGTGGATGGAAGAGCTCGCTGCATATAACAGATGTTAGAGTTCAACCCCGGAACTCAAAGGAAGGAGAGAAGCAACTGGAAAGCTGTCCTCTGACTCCACATGTGCACCGTGCACTCATGAGTCCACACACTTATAATACAAAAAAAAAAAGTTAATGTTTTAAAAATCAGGGGCTAAGACTAAGCATAGTGGCATGCTCATGAGGCGAAAGCAGGTGGATTTCTGAGTCCAAGACTACCTACTGTGTTTTACACAATAAATTCCAACTTACTCTGGCCAGAAGGACATAGTGAGACTCTCTGTCTTTTTAAAAATTATTATTATTATCATCACTATTATTACTTTGTAAATGGGGAGGAGGCAAAGGTCTGTAATCTGGGGAATTCAGAAGGTAAAGGTAGGACTATCTCCAATTAAGGGCAGTAGGGTCCACATAAGCTGGCTCCAGGTCAGCCTGGGTGGCATAGCAAGACTATCTTAAAAATTAAGCTATTATGGCTAGTGTTCTTGCTACCAGAGGGTACTCTGCATGCTACCAAAGGAGAAGGGCAAACACCAACTCAGCTACACGGGCTATAATCGTGCCCAGCTTGCAAAACAAGTTAGGGCAATGGTAGCACAAAGCTTGTGAGATAACCAACTAATAATCTGATTTGAATTAAGGCAGCCTCCGAGAGATGGATCCCAAACCCGACAATGCTTGTGTGACCAAGAACCTGAGATGAGACAGTCCAAGGACCTGGAGGAAAACCAAATACTACTGTTCTACTAAAGGAATGTAGCCCTGACTCCTAATATATTCTGTTCTGCTCATAGATCGGTGACTTGTCCAGCCATCATCAGAGAAGCTTCCTCCTGCAGCAGATGGGAACAAACACAGAAACCCACGACTAGAAAATATGCAGAGAGTGAGAGACTTTGGAACACTCGGCCCTACACAGGATCCCTTCATCAAATCCTTCCCCTCAGAGCTCAGAGAGACCAGCAGCTAGCAGAGGCAGAAAGTGTAAAAGCCAGAGGGGATGGAGGACACCAAGGAAACAAGGCCTTCTAAACACAGCAGGACCAACACACATATGAACTCACAGACTGAGGCAGCATGCACAGGACTTGCTCGGGAATACACCAAATGGGGACCTAGAGCTAAGAGAAGAGGACACATGCCCCCACCCCAACCAAGAGCTATTTCCAACTGCTAACTACTTGCAAATGAAAAAAAATTAATTACCAGGTAATGGTAGCACACACCTTTATTCCCAACACTTGGGAGGCAGAGGCAGGTGGATCTTTGTGAATTCAAGGCCAGCCTGGTCTACAGCAAGTTTCAGGACAGGCTCCAAAGCTACACAGAGAAATCCTGTCTCAAAAAAAAAAAAAAAAAAAAAAAAAAAGTTTTCCACAAGGGAGTCTTACTGGGGAAACAAACTACTAAGGGTAGGCCCCATGCCCAGCAGTAAATGGCCAACACAAAACAAACTCAAGGGCATCTCTATCTCTGGAGGTTCTTTATTGTGTCAGGACCCTTTTTCTTCTTAAAGCCTTAAAGCCCTTTGTGTATATTTTATGGGATTCCTGTGGGTGGGAACATTTGTCTCTGCATTTATATGTGTTACTTGTGCTTTTTCTTTGGCTCTTTTCCTTCTGTTTTATCCTATTCCAATTGGTTTGCTTTGTTTTTTATTTTATATTTTATCATTATCCTTTAGATGCCTTTTTGTTTTCTAACAAGACAGAAAGGGGGAGGCTTTGGATGGGAGGGGAAGTGGGGAGGAACTTGGAGGAGTGGAGGGGAGAATTAGAATATATTGTATGAAAAATCTCCTTTCAGTAAAATTTTAAATATTAAAAAAAATAAATAAAAGTTTGGGGCTGGAGAATGCCTCAGAAATGAGCCTGCCTAGCATTCATCGGGCATTGGGTTTAATTGCCAGACTACCACTGACAGGAACAGCAAATGCCATTAATAACTTAGGCTAAATAATAAGTTTAAACTTAATTTTCGATATACCTTCTCCTACGAAAATGATAGAAAACAGTGTATGATGCATAGATAAATATTACAATCAAAAAGCATGAGAAAACAGTTTGGTCACACTAAAAATATTGTTAAACTCCTACATACTGCCAGGCACGCTGGCAAGTAAGCAGTCTCAGTCAGCACTGGTTAAGTGCAGAGATGGGAGCTCAATCAAGCCAAGAGCTGGAGACCAGCCTGGGCAAGATACTTAACCCAGTCTCAAACAAAACAAAACCCCAAAACCTGGTTAGGGGAGGATTGCTGTGTGGTGATGAAGCTGAGGACTGAACCCAGGGCCTGTCACATCTCAAGCCAGCGGTCCTACCATTGGGCTACACTTACAGCTCTCTTCTGAAATAAGTTTATTCTGAGACTTGCAAGGCAGCCTTAAGGCTTGAGTTTGTGATCTTCCTTCCCTGGTCTCTCAAGCATCTGCGATTTCAAACCTCTGAAATCAGACCCAGCTCAAACATTCTCTTCAGGCTGCTGATAAAACCCAACTGGCTGTGACTTCATTTTACAGGGTGCTGTAGAAAACAAAGCAGGAGAACATGCACTTTCACGGGAGGGGCAGTCAGAGCGCAAACAGCAACTCTGTAAACAATTATTTAGAATAAACCGTAAAGAAAATGTCAAGCACATCACCCTAGAGGAAACGGTATTTTTAGCCTGCTCAGGGCAGTCTGCCTTAAAGTTCTATTGTTTTCTTTGGACAGAGGAGGCAGCAACCTTGTTCCTGAAGTTAAACTGAAGTAATTGTTTATTGTTTTCTCAGGAGGTATGACCTCACCCAGCCCTGGATACAGTCATTATGGACAAAGCAGCAACTGCAGACACCGGCTCCTTAGGTATTAAGAGTGAGGGCTTGTTTTAAAGCACAGACTTCCTACATAATAACTACCTTTCAGCATAGGAGCCTAAAGAACTGCCAGATCTGCTACAATGCAAAATTTATAAAACAGCTAAGAGCATATAAACTACTTAATTTGTGCCATAAACTGTTTATATCTTGGTCAACCAGCAGAGCACATTACACAAAACACAGAGACAATAAGCCACAAGATACTGCATGAAATAAAATATAGCATCAATTGCTTTATATCAGACCCCTGTGCTGTAGGGGATAAAGGCTGCCAGATGAGAAGACAGCACTCAGCTCAATCGTACCATAGATAAATCCTGAAGACATGCTTTAGCAAGTATATCCCATGTAATATTTGTATTTCCTATTTATTTGCTAAATTTGGTAAGCTTTGGTAGTTAGTAGTGGTTACTTAATCCAGATCTAAGATTTAAATGACCATTAAGAGCAATCTAAGTTTGGGCCTTCAGGATGTCTTAGTGGGTAAAGATGTTGACCATCAAGGCTGAAGACCCGAGTTCAATCACATGTATGCTGCACGCAGACAGTGTTAAGCAATCACCCATATGAATAAATAAATGTAACAAAAAATTTGGGGTGCTAGGTAAGTACCTTACTGAGTTACTTCCCCCAAAGAAAAGCTAACTTACTGTGCTACTATAGTACATCTTGTCAAAGAAGGTAGCCAAATCCTGAAAGTTCCAAGGGACTTTCTGATTTGGGGTTAATCTTCAAGGCCCTATCCTTAGTAACCCCGTGTAGTTCCTAAATCGGATCAGCACTTTCTTTAAAGTACTGACAGATATTAAATCTTCTCTGCTATGATTTCTATAGCAAGAGAGGATTAATTCCTCTGTGTTCTTAGCTTTCTCCAGAATTTTTTTTTTTAAGACAGGGTCTTGTGTAACCCTTGGCTAGCTTCTAACTTGCCATGTAGCTGAGGATGACTTTGAACCCCTGACCATTCCAGCATTACTGTTTGCTTGAATGGGGTCTAGGGATTCATGAATCCTAGGCAAACTTCTACCAAATGAGCTACATCTCCAGTACCTAGAAGTAATTTAAGGAACCATGATATATCTTTATTTGATGCTAAGATAACTTCTAAATAAAAATAACCAGTAAAAATGTAAAAATTTGCCACAAACATGAAAAAATTTATAGAAACATCGATCAACTTATGGTTTTAGTTAGTAAATAATTACATACATCTGAAATAAATGCATATTATGAGGGAATTATAGGTAGTTTATAAAAAAGTAAAATAAAAATCATTTATTAGGAAAGTTTTTCAACCAAGAAATGCAGTGCATGCAAGGTAGTGGGTCCAATATCTGCACCCGCGAGGCTGAGGCAGAAGGATGGTGATTTCAACCTGCCTGCCTGAGGCAGGGATTCACTATGCATCCCTAGCTGGCCTGTACCATGCTCTGTAGGCCTCTAAGAGTGCTGGAACTAAAGGTGCGCATCGTCACTTCAGTGGACGACAATTTCAAGCCCTCGCCTGTTCTACGTGGTGAGACAGAAACCAATAGCAGACCATGGACTGGGGAGTTTCTCAAATTATCCAAGATAAAAAACCAATTATATCTTTCCCAGTAATTGAAGATCAATACTTTTGTAAAATAAAAATAAATCAACGGGAAAGAAAAAGACATACAGAATGCAAGCCCTTGACTGCTTCAGCAATATCATATTGCTAGAGATGTGTCTAAACAGTCAAACTTCAGTTCTCACAGACCTTAGTCCCAAATCCTGAACATACCAATATTAGTCCATGGACAAAATGCTGAAAATAATATCTTAGAATATACTTCCACAACAGAACAAAGATAAAGCTGAGAATTCATATTGAAACCCTTTACATTACCTTTTCCTATAAGGACTCCAATTTTTGAGTCCAATTTTTCTGCTGGGTCACAGCTTCTTGTCACTAGTTTTAGAACAGGAAGAAAAGGTCTGACATCACAAAGTCTTCGTGTTTCATCTTCAAGTTCCTCGTATACAGCAGTTTGATTCACACATGCAAACATGTAGGAGTCAATGTCCATAAGGAGGTTAAACATTGGGTAATTGTGAACTTGCTTCCATAACATCTGCAGGAAAAAAACAGTAAGACATCTGGAATACTGGCACTTATATACAAAGATACATACACAAGGATGACCATTACCTGTTTGCAAAAGTCAAAATGCAGGGGGCTAGAGATGACTCAGCAATTGAAAAGACCTGCTGAGGTCGGTGGTGGTCCACACCTTTAACCCCAGTACTTAGAAGGCAGACAGGTGGATCTCCGAGTTCCAGGCCAGCCTGATCTTCAGAGTGAGTTCCAGGACAGTCAGTGCTAGAGAAACCCTGAGGGGGTTGTGTGTATATGTGTGTGTTGGGAATGGTGGTGGAACCAGCTCTTTTAGGACCTGGGCTCAAGCACCAGTGCCCTCACTACAACTTACAACCATCTGAAACTCCAGTCCCAGGAGATCTGACGCCCTCTTCTGGCCTTTGCAGACACTTCAAACATGTCATACATAGACATTCCATGCAGGCAAGATATCCGTAAGTATTTGGAAAGAGTCAAACTCATAGAGAAGCTATATGTTTAGCAGTAAGAACCTGACTTGAAGCAGGTGGTGGTGGCACAGGCCTTTAATCCCAGTACTCAGAGGCAGAGGTGGATAGATCTCTGATTTCAAGGTCAGACTGGTCTACAAAGCAGGGCTGGCTCCAAAGTTACACAGAGAAACCCTGTCTCGAAAATCAAAACGGGGCAGGGGCGGGGCGACAAAAACAAAACAAAGCTGACTTGGAAATTTGTGTCATATAGATCAATGGTTCTCTTTTTGGGCAGGAGGGGGTATAAGTTTATATGTGGAGAGGGTCTCAAATTGTAGCACAGGCTGTTGTAGAAACACACACACACACACACAGCCTAGATGGGTCTCAACTTACAGTAACATATTTCATCCTCCCAAGTCCCTGATTACGGATATGAACAACCATACCTAGCAAGGCTTGTTTGTTAGTTTTCCTTGTCTTTCCTTTTTCAAACACATGTTGTATACAGTGTATTGGTAAGTTGTTATGTGCTCTTTGAGTTCACTGAGAAGTTGGCTCTGGAAGCTATGTTGTTCCCTTCCCTATTTCAGACCCAAATCCGTTTGTCTCAACTGTATCTTCTAGAGCCCTTGTCCAGGATGGGATGGGGGTCACCTAACTCAGTGACAAAGATGGCAGAGAAGAGCAAAACAGCCCAACAGTGAAAAAAACTGTGTTCTTGAGAACAGCTAGAAGATGAACCATTCCTACCCTTGAGGTGGTTACAGCAAAAATGGAGTCAGAAATTCAACCATGGGCAGCTTATCCGTGAGGAAGCTCATCCATCAGGACTCCAGCTGGACCATTCCTACCCTTGAGGTGGTTACAGCAAAAATGGAGTCAGAAATTCAACCATGGGCAGCTTATCCGTGAGGAAGCTCATCCATCAGGACTCCAGCTGGTTCCTGCTGGATGTTTGTTTGCCCTGATTTGTTGATGTTTTGCTATTTATCTGCTACTTGCTATTTGTTCTTTTGCCTTTGTTTGCTATATACTTAATAAGTTCATTCAATCAAACCAAAAATATAGCTACTGTAGATCATTCTAACCATATGAAACAGCAAATTAAAGTAATTATATAGTGAATTATTAGTTATATATTATTAGTTATTAGTTATATAGGGAATTATTAGTTATATATATTAGATATATATTATTAGTTGTATAGGGAATTAGTTATACAGGGAATTCCTATGCAATAACACAGAATACAAAATATGCAAAGAATCTTCTCATGAAGAACCAGTGATATTTAACATTCCTAAAAATAACTTTGAATCAAAAAACAAAATTGAACAAAGTATGATGGTGAAATGGACCTATAGTCCCAACACTTGAGGCTGTCAGGAGGATCAGGAGTTCAAGGTTATCCTCCACTACACAAATTCAAAGTCAGCCTGAGTGAGCTACAAGAAACTAAAAATGTCTAAATTGCAAGTCTTAATTATCATATATATTTCATAATTTTAAAAAAATTGGAAAGTATCAATGGTTAAGCTAAATTTCAGGCAAGGTCAGATGTCCTACTTGTCACTGGCAACTGTAAAAAAAAAATGAAAGAAAACTGTTGTGGTTCAAGGTCATCCTCAACTACACAGTAAGTAGAGCCCAGCCTGGGCTACAGGGACTAAAACAGCCCTGTATGGGACAAACAGCCAGGCATGGTAGCACATGCCTTTAATGCCAGTACTGGGGGTGGAGGCTAGGGGATCTCTGTGAGGTTGAGGACAACAAGAGCTATATAAGAAAGACACTGATTCAAAACAAAAAGACAAATAAATAGAAACTCTCAGCAGTGATGCAGTAGCTAAATTCTGTATTTTCTTTTTACTTCAGAAATGACAGTTTTAGAATTCTCATGTTTCGGGGGCTGGAGAGATGGCTCAGTGGTTAAGAGCATTGGCTGCTCTCCCAGAGGGCCCAGATTCAATTCTCAGCACCCACATGGCAGCCCACAACCATCTGCAACTCTGCTTCCAGGGGATCTGACTCCCTCATGCAGACATACATGCAGGCAAAACACCAATGTATATAAAAATTTTTTTAAAAAATCATTAGAAAATGCTCATGCATCAATTATTATAAAATATATTTCACAACTTTTCTGATGTTATTATGCAACCTTCAATTTAGTTAAAGTTGAACCATATAATTTAATGAGACTTTATTTTCCAAACATCTGTGTTTTAGATGTAGTTCCTGGAGGAATTTCCCTCATGCTTAGTCTTATAGTAAATGCACTGTAGAAAGTAGGCAACGTGGCTCAGTGGATAAAGGTCCTTGATGCTAACTCTGATGACTGAGTTCAATCACCAGAACCCACATGACGAAAGGCAACTCCTGCAAGCTGTTCTGTGAACTCCTTGTGTGCACAGTGGGACACGCACATACAGCACACACACGTGAACACACAATACAAACACTTGTAAAAATAAATCAATAAATGCTGCTGACAAAGAACTCAGGACACTTAGCAAAGCTTGTTGTAAAGGCTGTGTTTTGTTTTAGACTGGCAATGAACCAGGCTTTAGGACCCGGAGTACATGACCTTGGGCAGGGCCACACACCTCTCCCCAGACATTTCCTCAAACAACTGTTAACTGTGTTTACAGTGAAGATTGCTAGCTTCCCGTGTCCCTAGGATCAGACTTTCCCTTATCAACTGTAGTACTGCCGCCTCCCCCAGAATCCATCTGGTGATCTTATTTAGATTGATTAGCAACCATTAAAGAAAAAGAGCCCTCCAAGCCCTAAACAGTATATGTGACTGCTGTTAAAAATAACAGTTAACAGTATTCTCATCTTCAAGAAGCCCACAAGCAGCTGGGTGGTGGTGCACACCTTTAATCCCACCACTCAGGAGGCAGAGGCAGGCAGATCTCTCTGAATTCAAGGCCAGCCTGATCTACATACTGAGTTCCAAGACAGCCAGGGACATAACAGAGAAATCCTGTCTTGAAAAACCAAAAAGAAGCCCGAAAACATCTTTGCCAAGCACATGACTTTGATCCCAGCACTTGGGAAACCAAAGCACAAAGATTTCTGTGGCATTCAAAGTCAGTCTACTCTATATAGCAAGCTCCAGGCCAGCCAAGGCTACAATAGTGAGTGACATCCTGTCTTAAAGCAACCCCCACACAAAGTCTTTATTAACACACAGTGCACAACATACAGTCATACACATAACTTTTTTTTACTATTGGAAACTCCTTGGGTTACTTCATGCAACAGAGTGGGGAGTTGTGTCTGTGCCCTCACCACTGACATGAGCACTTGGGAGGCTGAGGCAGGAAGTCAGCTACAAGTGCTAGGCCAGTAAGGGGCCAGAGTAAGAAAGATTCTGTTGACTAAATAAATAAATAAATAAATAAATAAATAAATAAATAAATAAATAAATAAATAAATAAAGGGAAGGGAAGGGAAACGGATTTCACGTATCCATTGATTTTTAGTGGAAATTCTTCTCCAGGCTCATGACAAGGGGGGCGGGGACAACCAAAACATCACAGAGAAGGTGTGACTAGCTCAAAAATCAGGAATAACAGCAGAACGCATTCAACTTTCTAGCCCTTCCACAGCAGTGTGTACTAGGTAGACCAGAATGACCTTGGACTTATGGCCAAGGATGGCCTGGAATGCCCCATCCTGCTTCCATCTCCTACCCACCCCCCAACAAAGGGCTGAGATTACAACACATCACCATGACAAGTGTCAATCTTTCTTAACACAGCTATCACATATGGATCAAAAACAAATGTGGGAGAACAAACATGTTTATATATAACAAAATAGGACATACCAAAAATTTTAAATGCAATGGTCTAAAATTTAAATGTTTCTCAGCTTTACCATATGATTCCCACTAAGTTACACAGAAAGTAGGCTAAGTCTTGGGAAATTCTAACTATAAACATACCTGTTTAATAGAAGAAATGGTAGCTTCCCGAGGTACTTCCAGCTGGATATAAATCCCAGTGGGCAGAAGGAAATCCACAGATATGGCGCCATCAGATGCAATCTGTGAATCCACTGCCCAGATGTCAAGGATGTCTGCCATAGCAGGAGGCATTATAGAGCTGAAGCACATTCATAACCTCGGGGCCCTGGACATCAAGGAAAATGGAAAAATAGCTGTTAGCTAATTTTTACTTAAGACACAACAATGTAGGCATGTGGGAACACACAGCCCTAAGTTATTTGGAAAGTTGAGGCAGGAACATCAGTTGAGCCCAGGAGCTAGAAGGCTTGAATGTAAAGCACAAGATTTTAGGAAAGAAAATGGAAAACCACCAATCTATAACTGGTCACTAGAAATCAACTATTTAAATTCACTTTCAGTCATCACTATTCAGAATTTACACAGACAAACATATAGATATTCCAGTGATTCAGATTTAAAGACCTCAGCTGTGTGATATGTGTTTTTGAGCACATCCAACAGACCCTCGACAAATACTAACAGCAACACTCTTCCGTAGAGGTTTCCTTGGTTTTTGGCTTTGGGGGTTTTACTTGAAGCGGGGTCTCCCTATATAGCCCAGGCTAAACTCAGACTGGAGACTGTTCTGCCTACCATAGAACTAGATAACAAATGTGTGCCATCACCTCCTGCTTTGTATATCTAGCCCAGGCTAGCCTCAGACCAGAGGCTGTTCTGCCTACCATAGAACTACATAACGAATGTGTGCCATCACCTCCTGCTTTGTAGAGACTTGGCTTGGTTTAAGGAGTTAGTGGGGGAGGCCAGGATCTTACACTATATTAACCTAGGCTGGCCCTTGAACTCACAACACTCCTCCTACCTTGATTTCCCAAGTGTGTTACCACCATGCCCGGAATTTTATTTTTCCAAATGCTGGTGATGAAACCCAGAGCTTTGAATATTCTAAGCAAGCACTACACATACTGAGCTATATCCCCAATACAAACACTGGTATTATTTAAGAGACAGAGCCTCATATGACCCAGAATAGCCTAGAATGTCGGTATCTCTTGTTCCACCTTCCAAATCCTGGAGTCACAGGCATATACCACCATGCTTGTTCCTTTAGAAATACTTTTAAACTGGATGTGGTGGTGCAAACATTTACTCCTACCTCTTGGGAGGCAGAAAACAGGCATATGCCTCAGGGCTACACAGAGAAACCATGTAAAACAAAAACAAAAGGAAGAAAGAATTAAGGGAGGGAGGGAGGGAGGGAGAGGCAGGAGGCAGAGGCAGGCAGATCTCCATGAGTTTGAGGCCTTCCTGGTCTAGAGAGCAAGTTCCTAGACAGTCATAACTGCATGATAAAGACCTTGTCTCAAAAAGAGCATCCCGCCCTCCAAAAAGGAAAAGGAAATACTTTTAGAAAAATAAAATTACTAGTGTTGAGTGTAGTGTATTGGTGGAGGACTTGCCTAGTATGCTTGAAGTTCTGAGTTCAAGCCCCAGCACTGGACCTCCCACTGCTGCATCTAAATTGAAAGTAAAGTGTTTGGTTCTTCTTTGCCTTCCTTGCCATCCTTATTTCACAGACAGCAACACATGCAGAGTCCAGTCTATGAGCTCTGTGCTGGGAGGTGTCTTAGGATTGACTGACTCTCCTCGTTTTAAAGTTAAGAAACTAACGCCCAAGAGACATCCCTATCCAGGAAGACAGAAGCAGGAGCAGGAGAGCATTGTTTTAGTTTCAGAGCAACTAGCCCGTTTCCCTTGTCTCCTTTAAAGGAAATGTTCTCACAGAGCTACCAAGTCTTCGAGGTCTTCAGTTTATGAAAGCATATGATCAAACACTGAAAACAAGAAACATTTTTAAAGTATGAAAGTTCTGCTCTAAGTGTGCAGAACACAGCAGGGACAACTAGCCCCACTGAGCCTTTAGACAGTGGTTACAGCACACAAGCTGCCATCTGTCCACTGGAGAAAGAGGAAGAGTTGAAAGACCTCCAGTTCCCAGTGACATGCCAGGAAAGTCACTAACATCTGTAAATCAGGAGACAAGGGGAGACCAGCACACACTTCTGACATGAGTGAACAAGCACAAGCAAACACTCTGAAAAATAACAGAACAAACTTTGAGCGAGAATGAAAAGAAAATTAAGGAATATTATTTCCTGTTTCCATGATAAAGCGAAAAGAAAGGCAAGCATCTACTGTTTCATGTGTGACTTGAGTACAGAGGACACCCACTCAGCCTCCCAGGTTCTGTGTGCTGAAGAAAAAGCTGGCTCAGGAACACATGGACAGTAACAGAAACAGTTTTTTTGTTTGTTTGTTTGTTTGTTTTTCGAGACAGGGTTTCCCTGTAGTTTTAGAGCCTGTCCTGGAACTAGCTCTTCTAGACCAGGCTGGCCTCGAACTCACAGAGATCCGCCTGCCTCTGCCTCCGAGTGCTGGGATTAAAGGCGTGCGCCACCACCACCCGGCTCAGAAACAGTTTCTAACAGAGAAAGGCAGCCCTGAGAATGGAAACACTAGAAGGCCAGCACAAGAAGTAAATGGTGGGGGTTCCACAGCTCTCCATAGGTCTGGAGACTGGGTCTCTTCCCTTGAGCATACTGCTTTTTACACGTAGCCTGGTGGTCCAAGGTTTCCTGCCTTCTTCTGCCAACTAGATTCTGTACTGTTGATCTGGATGCCTCTCTCCAGACACTGGAAGGCGCCATACCCACTGGCAGCAAAGGCTACATTTGTCACTGCAGCCTTCCAACTTCCTTCAGAGGTAACTCACTGGACGACATGCAACTAGGACTCACCCTATTCCACTGCCTACCCTGCTCACTACAGTAATCGGCCTTGTAAAAACTTAGCAAGTTTGTTGTTTTGTGAACGAATTTTCAATTTGAAACCTGCCCTAGCCTCAGACTTGCTGCAATCTCCCTGCCTCTGTAGCAAAACCACAGAGACAGTACTTAGAACAGCTGCCACACAGGACTTAAGGGCTTCACTTTAAAGTTATTTTACTTGAATCACTGTGATTCTATAAAAGAGAGTTCTCTAAAATAACTTTTAATTTCTTCATGTGAATACATGCAAAATGTAAAACAAAAGGTAAATTTATTATTAAGTTCAAAGTCTAATTTTACACAACTCATTAAACATATATTTGACTTTATTTTCCTATAATTATCACTTTTGTTTTGAGAAAGGGTCTCTACAGAGCCCTGGCTGTCCCGGAACTCACTATGTAAAGCAGACTGGCTTCTCACTCAGAGAGCCGCCTGCACCTGCCTCTGCCTCTGAAGATTAAAGGCACATGCCACCATGACTGGCTGATTATCACTTTTTAATGTAGTATAAAACTTACTAATGTGCGGCTGAAGGGATGGCTCAGCAGTTAAATGCACTGGCTGCTCTTCCAAAGTTCTTGAGTTCAATTCCCAGCACCCACAGGGTGACTCACAACCATCTATAACTGTAGTCCCAAGGAATGTGATACCTTCTAGTGTGAAAATGTACAAATAGACAAAACACCCATATACATATATAAGTCTTTTTTGAAAACCTCACTAATACTGAGCCAGATCCATAGATAATTTTTACTGAAACACAAGAGCTGTCTTTTTTCTGTGTGATTTTTTTTTTCAAAATGTATTATTCTTTGACAATTTCACACAAGTACATACTACAGTTTGGTCACTTTACCCTCCCTTCAGGTGACCCTTGCCTAATGAACCCCTTCCCAGCAGGACTGTCTTCACAGCTTTCTGTTATGGGGGTGTTTTTTGTTGTTTTTGAGACAGGGTTTCTCTGTGTAGCCATGGCTGTTCTGGAACTCACTCTGTCGACCAGGCTGGCCCCAGAGATCCACCTGCCTCTGCCTTCTGAGTGCTGGGAATAAAGGCGTGTGCCACCACTGTCAGGCTTTTTGTTACATTTTTGGTGATCCACTAAGTTAAATTAGTGCTGTTTGCATGAGCATGGCTGGAAAGGTATTGACTGGAGCATGGGCAATTAACTTGTAGCCACTCCTGAAGAAAACAACTTCCCGTCCCCCTGGCAACCATTAACTGTCAATAGCTGCTCAGAGATGGTAAGGCATGAGCCCCTCCCCTCAAGGGATCTTTTGGATAATCTGGTTTTATCTCCATGTTTTTTGGAAACTAGCTGTTATATACTTAAGCTGTTATGACCTTGAATAAGAAAGCAGCTAAATCTCTCTGGCCTTTGGCACTCAGGAGGCAGAAGCAGGAGGAGCTCTTGAGTTGAGGCTAGCCTGGTCTATATAGAAGGTTCTAGACCAGGCTTGGCACAGGTCAGACTGTCACAAAAAAATCAACTGAATTAAATTTTTGTTGTTGTTGTCGTTTGAGACAGGGTTTTTCTCTGTAGCCTTGGACCCTATCCTGGAACTCACTCTCTAGAGCAGGCTGGCCTCAAACTCACAGAGATCCGCCTGTCTCTTCCTCCCAAGTGCTGGGATTAAAGGTGTGTGCCACTACCACCCAGCTGGATTAAATTTTTTAAGAATATCCCCCCAAAAGGTAACTGAAATAGCCCCTGGCATTTAAAAAGCACTGGAAAGAATGTTAGTTTACCTGCGGGCTAATATTACCAAGACCTGCCATCCATTCTGCGATGAAAGAAGCAGTAGTGTCTCTCAATCATGCTTCCAGTCATCATCCCGGAGTGCCAGGTGGGGAAGCATTTAGAGCAGTATTTCTCAGCTCTGTCATTATTTAATTTCTCTTGGGTAACAGTCAGACTGTTAATGGGACGCTGTGAGTCTTAGCGATGACATTTCAACTTCACTTGTCACAGAGATTTCTTTTACTGATTTGAATTTTCTCTTTATTACTGTACTGAATCAGTCCTTTGGGATCAAGGACTAGGGGTGTCACTCTGTAGCAGAGTACAGTGGATTAACAATTCCAAATCAGTTCAGAATTACAAGCTAGCAAGACGGCTCAGCAAAGCTGTGCACGCATGGCAACCTGAGCTTGATCCTAAATCCACATAAAGTTGGGCACCGTGTAGCACCCAGGCACATACACAATGTTTATAAAACGGGAACTCAAAAGGAGGAGCATACTTTAAAATTTTATTCCTCCTGACCAAAACAAATACAATTTACATAATTACAACATTTCCAAACTCAAGATAATGTGATTAAAATGCTCAGAAAATAGAATGGGCTACTACAAAAATTCTTCCTCTAATGACAAGGGCAAAATGTCATGTGCCTACGTACAGCCAGGCCACTCCTGCTGCTGTGTGCATCCTAGAAATTCTGCCTTGTGACACGGGTCTTTCCTTAGCATTTATTTGAGGGACAAGTGCTCAATGGCTTTTTGTTCTGTTTGTGAATGAAAGCCATGCAACAAGAGTAGGGGCTTTTTACTTAGGTTGTTAGTCTACAAGCCAATGCACAGAATCAAAAGCAGCAATGGCCTGCTCATGAAGCTGCTAGCATGCACTGCATGGTCAGGGGTGCTTGTAGAAGACAATCAACAGTGACCCAAGTCCAGACATAAGCATCATCTACGACAGTTTGCATAAGTAGTTCTTTAAAACAACAACAACAAAACACATCTTACTAGTGTTTAGCCATCATGGTCCCTGATGCTTACCGCCAGACACTACTTTGTCACATGGGTCTTCGAAGACGGAAGAAGATAAAGAGGATATGAGTAGAGTCCACGTGGTTTAACTAAGCAGCAGAGCTGGGCAGTGGTGGTGCGCACCTTTAATCCCAGCACTGGGGAGGCAGATACAGGTGGATCTCTGTGAGCTCAAGGCCAGCCTGGTCTACACAGAAAAACAATGTTGCCAAAACCCAAAACAACCCCAAAAGGCTAGAAAAATCTTGACCAGTATAGAAGGAAATGATCCACAAGTTTCACTTTTTAAGAGCTGGCATCTTTCTGTTTCTTACTCCACTGGTTGTGCCTAACAGGGTCCTGGGCCTATTTTTGTGAATGTTAGTAAATCTTCCAAGGACTTCTGGTTCTTACTTGTAAGTACCGTGGCAATCAGGAAAGACTGTAGCCAAAGATCCCCACATGTAACTGCCGTGAGGATGAGTCAAGAGCCAAACTGCACAAGTGTGAGTGGAGCGAGTGAGTGACCGACAGCCTCACGTCTAGGAACTGAACTGGGGCCAGAAAGCCATCTGGATGGCAAACAGCAACATGAGAAGAATTTTAAATAGCTTCAGCTATATAAAAAGCACTGCTAAGGTTCTGGACCTTTTAACTATTTATCTACTATCAGTTTGAAAATAAGAGATAATGCACACAATTTAAAAGAGTGTGTTACCAATGCTGGCTTTTCTCCACAGCCATTTTAAGGCTTACTATTCTTTTGCACAATGGTTTAACTTTGCTTTGCACAGTACTTATTTGTTTTAATTTTTTCCTCTTGGTGACCAATTTTCCTCTTAACATATCTGGTTATGAATGACAAAATGCAAAGAGGAAGTAGGGAACTAAGAATAGTATGGAGGTGTCTGTCACTGGAGTCTTCTTGAACCATCTTTTCTCTCTAGAGGATACAGTAAACCACAGAAGGGCAAGCTGACAGTGTCATTCAGTGCAAAGCATTCAGCAAAGAAGATGAGAGAGGCTAGCCAGAGGTGGAATTCCTGTCTAGCAAGACAGGGTCCTGAGTCCAATTAATATTTACTAAATATTCATTCTGTTAAAGGCACACCACACATTTGAGGAAAGATAAGATTTAAAAAATAAAACACTGGGACTGGAGAGATGGCTCAGCAGTTAAGAGCATTAGCTGCTCTTCCAGCACCCACATGGCAGCTCACAACCATCTCTAACTCCAGTCCCTGAGCTCCAATGCCCTCTTCTGGCCTCTGTGGGCACTGCACACATATGGTACGCAGACACTCACAGATGTTAAGTGGGAGTCACCCCTGATCTGCTTTGCCTGGAGGGTGTTCCTTCTTACATGAAGGAAACACATGAGAAGGTAGCTAAGGCTTAAATGGTTCATTGCAGTGATTTCCACCTTGGTCTAGAAGAGCCGCAGCCGCAGGAGATGAGGATGACTGCTGGGAACGAGGCCTACAGGGAGAATATTTGTTTGACCATCCCAAGGAGCTAGGAGGTAAGATGAAGCGGAGGGGCCATTAGGACCAAGTGTGGCAGGTGAGTGCAGGCACCACCCTCTCAAGAGACTCAATGCCGTTTCCATAGGGCCTATTTAGTGTATGTGTCTGTGTATGTGTGGCTGTACATACCCTTAATCCCAGCACTCCAGGGCCAGACAGGAGACCAGCCTTGTCTACACAGTGAATTCTAGGCAAGCCAGGGTTACATAGTGAGACCCTGTCTTAAAAAGTAAAATATAAATAATGAAGTGAAACAGTCATATTTTCCAAAGAATACAGACTATTTTAAACGTTCTTAATTTAATACTTTAAAGCCAGTTACTAATATGTCTGTCAACAACTTGCACAAATACATAATCTTGTATTTCATGTAATAACTTCTATTTGCTATAGAAGTTATTAACCATAATGAAGTTTTGTTTCTGTATTTTAGTTTTTTAGACAGTGTCTTAGTATGCATCCCCTGTTGGCCTTAAACTGGCAGCAATCCCCTTGACTCAGCCCCTAAGTACTGAGATTACAGAATGTGCCGCCATGCCTGGCTCCATGATGAAGCCTGCGTCAGGATCTGGGGAAAGCTAGTGAACTTTGAAAGCCTGACGGTGATAACAAAGCTTGTAAGGACCACCTGTTAGAGCCTGAATTTCTACAACATGGGCTGTGCACTGGAGATGCCTAGGAACACTTTGCTTTAGTCACTAAGGAAATGTTTACATGCTATAAATATTAAGAGTATGGATTCTTGGGCTGCAGAGATAACTCAGTGGTTAAGAGCTCTGACTACTCTTCCAGAGAACCTGAGTTCAATTCCTAATACCCACATGACAGCTAACAACTGTCTATAACTCCAAGATCTGACATCCTCACACAGACATACATGCAAATAAAATAAAAATAAATTTAAAACCAGGCTGTGGTGGCACACACCTTTTATCTCAGCACTCAGGAAGCAGAGGAGTTCAAGGCCAGCCTGGTCTACAGAGCTAGTGCCAGGACAGGTTTCAATGCTGCACAAAAATATTCTCTCTCCAACCCCCCCAAAATTAAAAATAAATGAACAAATAAATTTTAAAAGAGAGTATGGTGGCCGGGTGGTGGTGGAGCACGCTTTTAATCCCAGCACTCAGGAGGCAGAGACAGGCAGAGTTCGAGGCCAGCCTGGTCTACAAAGATACTGAGGGCCATTACAGAGAAACCCTGTCTTGAAAATCCAAAAAAGAGTATGAATTCTTACTTTTATAATTATATTTATTTTGAGTGAGCATATGGGGGCATGTGTGCACATCACAGCATATGTGTGAATGTCACAGGACAACTTGTGAGAGTTGATCTCCTCCTTCCACCATACTGGTCTCAGGCTTCTCAGGCTTCTTGACAGCACAGTCACCCACTGAAGCATCTTGCAGGCCCTAGAGTATGGATTCTTTTTTCCCCCCAAAGACAAGACAGTTTCTCTGTGTAACAACCCTGACTATCCTAGAACTGACTTTGAAGACCAGGCTAGCCTCAGAGATCCATCTGCCCACACACCTTCGAACACCTGATTTTTGACAAAGAAGCAAAAAATATCAAATGGAAAAAAGAAAGCATATTTAATATATGGTACTGGCATAACTGGATATCAACATGTAGAAGAATGAAAATAGACCCATATCTATCACCATGCAAAAAACTCAAGTCCAAATGGATCAAAGACCTCAACATAAAGCCAGCCACACTGAACCTTATAGAAGAGAAAGTGGGAAGTACACTTGAATGCATTGGCACAGGGAACTACTTTCTAAATAGAACCCCAGTAGCACAGACACTGAGAGAAACAATAAATGGGACCTCATGAAACTGAAAAGCTTCTATAAAGCAAAGGACACGGTCAACAAGACAAAACGACAGCCTACAGAATGGGAAAAGATCTTCACTAACCCCATATCAGACAGAGGTCTGATCTCCAAAATATACAAAGAACTCAAGAAATTGGTCATCAAAAGAACAAATAATCCAATTAAAAAATGGAGTACAGACCTAAACAGAGAACTCGTAACAAAGGAATCTAAAATGGCTGAAAGACACTTAAGGAAATGTTCAACATCCTTAGTCATCAGAAAAATGCAAATCAAAACAATCCTGAGATTCCATCTTACACCTGTAAGAATGACCAAGATCAAAAACACTGAAGACAACTTATGCTGGAGAGGTTGTGGGGTAAAGGGAACACTTCTGCATTGCTGGTGGGGGAGTGCAAGCTGATACAGCCCCTTTGGATGTATGTCAGTGTGGCGATTTCTCAGAAAATTAGGAAACAACCTTCCTCAAGACACAATAATACCACTTTTGGGTATTTATCCAAAGAATGTTCAATTGTGCCACAAGGACATGTGCTCAACTATGTTCATGGCAACATTGTTTGTCATAGCCAGAACCTGGAAACAACCTAAATGCCCCTCGACTGAAGAATGGATAAGGAACATGTGGTACATTTATGCAATGGAGTACTACACAGCAGAAAAAAATAACAACATCTTGAATTTTGCAGGAAAATGGATGGAGCTAGAAAACATCATTTTGAGTGAAGAGTAAGGTAACCCAGACCCAGAAAGACAATTATCACATGTACTCACTCATAAGTGGTTTTTAAACATAAAGCAAAGAAAACCAGCCCACAAACCACAATCCCAGAGAACCTAGACAACAATGCGGACACTAAGACAGACTTACATAGATCTAATCTACATGGGAAGTAGAAAAAGACAAGATCTCCTGAGTAAACTAGAAGCATGGGGACCTTGGGAGAGTGTCGAAGGGGAGGGGAGAGGCAGAGAGGGGAACAGAGAAAAATGTAGAGCTCAATAAAATTAAAGAGAGAGAGAGAGAGAGAGAGAGAGAGAGAGAGAGAGAGAGAGAGAGAGAGAGATCCATCTGCCTCTATCTCCCTGAATGCTGGGACTGAAAGAGTATGGACACTTAAACATTTAAAACTGGGGCCTAAGGAATAAGTAACTACGTCCATGTCTCCATGACAGATTTGGAATTGTGGTGGGACACCAGGTAAGCCAAAGATCGCAGCTTCCTGTGAAGTTACAAGTGGCTGGTTATGAAGTTCTCCCCACCGGCATGCAAAGTGGAGACGACTGGGGTTCCTCGGGTCAGGATCTGCAGGGTGACCACGGCCTGCATCATCGCGTTCTCCCTACAACTCCAAAAGATAACAAAAGACAGCCACAGAGTGGGAGCAACTGCTTCTTGAGTGAACACAGAGTCTGCTATGTTTGGCCATTATTAATTTTCAGTCTGTTACAATGACCTTCACTAATTTAGTCACACACACGTGGTGGCAAGGCTAGGATTAAAACTCAGAATCATTAGTCACAGGTAGTCCAATATCAAGTGTTTCCCTTTTCTGTCCATACAGAAAAGAGAATTATCAGTAACAGTGAAGAGACTTCCACCATGACTCCAGCAAAGCCTTCACTTCTACCCCTCACTCACCGGCTCTCCTCCGGTCATTACTTGGCACTGTATTTCAGAGCACCCACCCCCCGTGGAAATGAACACGGGCAGTTCTCCTCCTTTAGCACCTTCTGAGAACCACCGTTTCCAAAATAGCTGCAGAGGTGCAATGAATATGAATCTGACTAAAGGCAGACAGGAAATTAGGCAGAGAGAGACAGGACATCAGAAGACTTAAGTATTTTAAGAAATGCAAGACCATTAAGACTGGGGCTCGGGGAGCCAGAGAACAGGCACAGAGCGAAGAGAGGCTGAGTATATGTGGTGTTCTTCCTGATAAAGATGAACAAGAGGAGATCCAGTGAAAAATATTCATGAGGCAAGATCAAAATGATTAGATGAAGCATCTTTTAGGGGTAGGGATATGGCTTAACCAAAACCCAAACTTAACAGGACATGAGCCAATGCACACAACTTACACAGCTTATAAGCTACAATGTGAAAAGAACTATCGAAGGAATATGAACCCAACTTAAAAAGCAAAACAACCAGAAATATACCAAAGCCCAAATAACCCAAAGCATACAGATAAAAGTGCTTAATGTAATTCTTCACTAAAGAGATGAAGATTAAGATCACATCAGGACAGTGGTGGCTCACACCTTCAAGCCCAGCATGGCAGGAGAGGCAGATGGATATGAGTGAGCCAGAGCTATGGTGTTACTGTGTCAAACCAAAAACCAAACACAAAGAAACAAAACCCACTGATATCCACAGATCACTGTTAGCAGGTGAACAAACTAACTCATTCTTCTCTAAACAAAACACCAAAAACTCCACTGGTCTTTATTCTATGATACTCTTACCTAAGAATATTAGAGGCATGTGAACATTAAAACTAAAACTTTTCAGCCAGGCAGTGGTGGTGCACACCTTTAATACCAGCACTACGGAGGCAGAAACAGGCGATCTCTGTGAGTTTGAGGCCAGCCTAGTCTACAGAGCGAGTTCCAGGACAGGTTCCAAAGCTACAGAAAAACCCTGTCTCAAAAAACAAACAAACAAAAAAATCCACTAAGGGGCTGGAGAGATGGCTCAGAGGTTAAGAGCATACATAGCCTGCTCTTCCAAAGGTCCTGAGTTCAATCCCCAGCAACCACATGGTGGCTCACAACCATCTGTAATGAGATCTGGTGCCCTGTTCTGGCCTGCAGGCAGACATGCAGACAGAGTGCTGAGAATATTGTATGCATAATAAATAAATAAATCTTAAAAAAAAAAAAAGAAACCATTGGGCTGGAGACTTGGCTCAGAGGTTAAGAACACGGGCTGCTCTTCCAGAGGTCCTGAGTTCAATTCCCAGCAACCACATGGCTCACAACTATCCATAATGAGATCTGGTGCCTCTTCTGGTGTGTATATGTTAACAGAACATTGTATGCGTAATGAATAAATAAATCTTTTAAAAAAAAAGATGTAAACCACTACCTCCTAGCCTGATAAGCATTAAAAAAAAAAAAAAAGAGCAGTGGCTGCTCTTCCAGAGGTCCTGAGTTCGATTCCCAGCAACCACATGGTGGCTCACAACCATCTGTAATGAGATCTGGTGCCCTCTTCTGGCGTGCAGGGAATACATAGAGGCAGAATGTTGTATACATAATAAATAAATCTTTTAAAAAAAATCCACTAAAATTTTTCATAATAACCAAAAGAAGTCACAACTCAAACATACATCAATAGAACAAGAAATTGTACTGAATGTTTTACAATATGGAATAATAATTAAATACAACTCTATACACCACCATTGATGAACCTCACAAACACAGTTAACAGAAATAAAAGGGGCTAGGCATGAACTGAGTATTCACAATACTCAGGGGCCTGAGGCAGAAGAATTGCTACTCAGTTTCACACCAGTTTGGAATAATGTGAGACACTGTCTCAATTTCAAAAATGAGGGAGGGGTAGTAAAAGAACACATACCATAAGATCCAATTTACTTAACTACATATAACATTTGGAATAACATTAGAGATAGACATGTGGCCCACTTAGGTGGCTGAAGCAGGAAGGTCACTGCTGGTTCCAGGCCACAACATAAGTTCCTGACCAGCCTGGTTACATAGTAGGACCCTGCCTCAAAACAAGCAAAATCAAAACCACTCGGAATGGTGACACGTACTTTTAGTCCAACACTCAGGAGGCAGAAGTAGGTGGGTCTCTGTAAGTTTGAGGCCAGCCTGGTCTATAGCCAACTGGGGGGAGCTATACAGGGAAGTCTCAAAAAAAATGGTAAATATTATTAGAGATGCAAAGACAGATCACGATCATTAAGATATAAAAACAAACTAAGGAAATGAAACAAAATTCAGTGAAATGTCTCTTACAAAAGGAAGGAGCAGAGGAAAGCACTGCTCTTGCCCAGGGTTACCACACACAGGTCTTATTTTCACGGTTCTCTGTGAATCTAAGTCTTCACAGGCATGTCTCTTTTCTTCTTGTGTGTGATGTGCATGTGTGTTTATATATGAAAGTGTGTGTACGCAGACAGCTAATTTAAGAGCCTTCCTCCATTGCTCTCCATCATATTCACTGAGGCAGTCTCTCCAGCTAAACGCCAGCTCACAGGTACGGCTGGGCTAGCCAGCTTACCTAGGGGACCCCATCTCCACCTCCCCAGTGCTGGAATTATAGGCAGGCTGAGGGGTTCATCCAGCAGTTCCTAGGTTCGGGGGGGGGGGGTAGAGGAGGTCTGTCTTTACATTTGCTGTTTGCATGGCAAGCACTTTAATCAGTAAGCCACTTCCCCAGCCCCACTGAAAGATTTTAAGCAAGCAAATATTCACAGTGACAGCAAATGCAAGGCCTGGTATGAAGAGTTGTGTGATGGGAACTCTTTATCTGGTCCACTCAACCTATGGTGTTAGTATTGGTGTTAACAAAGCCAAATTCCAGACTGCTCTGGTCCCTGCAACTGGACTCAGCCCGCACGACTCCCACCTTTAAGTTGTTCCTATCATGTACCTGTCCAACTGCTTGTTATAACTTTGTCTTTTTCTCCAAAGTTTAATACAGAATACACGTTATAGACTGTAGCAAGGCTTTGTATCCTGATAATTGATGTTTATAACACCATTAAATGGTACCTGAGCTCCAATAAGGCTCTGGGCTCAATTCCCAATACCCCATTCACACAAAGTCTGGATTATGGAGCATTTCAGAATTGGAAACTCAATCTGTACTATCCATTTGATAAAATTTCACTTAGAATATATCCTGCTGAGCAATGGTGACACACGCCTTTAATCCCAGCAGAGACAGGTGGATATTTGTGAGTTCAAGTTCCAGGACAGCCGGGACTACACAGAGAAACCCTGTCTCTCCAAAAAAAAAAAAAAAGGCACATATCCTGTATGTTATGCATTAAACCAGTCAACTTCCAGGACTGCAAAGACGGCTCCTTAGATAGAGAGCACCTCCTTCACAACCATGAGGACTGGAGTCCGTATTCCAGCACCGACGGAGCAAGTCAGGCATAACCACACATCAGTACCTCAGCTCTGATGAGGATGGAGACAAGAACTGCCCAGGCTTGAAGGCTTCGAGCCCAGTTGTGAAAATGTGAGCCCCAGGTTCAGAAAGAAACTGTGCTTCAAAGGAACAGGATGACAGACGGAGACCCAAGTCTTCTCACTGGAATATGTACACATAGGCTTACAGACACTCATACATGTGCATTCACATAGTCACACAGTCAGACACACACACACACACACACACACACACACACAGTCTATAAAATAAAATGAAATCCTTTGGGGCTGGACAGATGGCTCAATAGTTATGAGCACTTGTTCTTACAGAGGATCTGGGATGGATTACCAGCATCTACATGGCAGCTGACAACTGTCCACAACTGCAGTTTCAGGGAATTCCATACTCTTTTATGCCCTCTATAGGTACCAGGCACATGTGTGGTGCAAAGACATACCTACATGGGGGCAAAATACTCACACATAGAAAATAAACTGTCAGACAGTGATAGTGCATGCCTTTAATCCCAGTACTCAGGAGGCAGAAGGCAGGTGAATCCGAGTTTTCAGAGCCTGGTCTTCAGAGTGAGTTCCAGAACAGCCAAGACTACAGAAAAACCCTGTCTCAAAAAAAAAAAAAAAACCAATAAATAAATAAATAAAAATGATCTAAAACAGACAAATCTGGACCAGTGAGATGACTTAACAAGCAGAGGTGTTTTCAGCAGCAGGGAAAGACAGCCGGAGTCTGATGTCTGAAATCCACATAAAGGTGGACGGAGGGGACCAACTAGACAAAGATATCCTCCGAATACATGAGTGCTGAGAAACATACAGCATCTCTCCCTCTCTCTCTGTTTCTGTCTCTCTCTGTCTCTCTCTGTCTCTCTCTCACACACACACACTAATAATAATAAATATTAATAATAATAATAAAATTCTAAGACTGTCTTAACCTAAGCTTGCACATTAAGCTGTAAGCATGAAATAGCACGGACAATTCAACACCCTCTTCCACAGAAAACTGGACTGAGAACAAGGCAGACATTTATACTGCCCTTTAGCTACTACTTCCTCTATCGTGTGGCTGTCAAAAGGCTAAATGAGATTCTGGCAACATAAAAAAACAGTTTGAAAGGTCATGCTATGCAGACAGCCACAGCTTTCATAGTGTCCTCACTGTCTAAGAAGACTACACGGCAATCTGACCAGTTATGATCCGATTAAAAGCAAAATGCACATTGCCACTGCATTATCAAAGGACCAGAACTGTAGACACTCAATAATATCTTTATGAACATCATTTCCAACTGTATAAACACACAGTGCTATTAGTCGAAAGGACCCTTGAGCAATGAAACAGAACTAGAGGTAGGACACCAGCTCCCCCAAACACTGGCAGGCAGGCTAAAACTGGACCACTCTGTTCACTCAGTGTTTATAAACATAAAAAACTTTCAAATTAAAACAGATCAGCACCAGGCTTGGTGACAGCACTTAGAACAGGGACACAGGAGGTTCAGGAGTTCAAGGTTATCTTCAGCAACGTAATGGCTTTAAAGCCAGCATGGACTAAATAAGACTCTGTGTCAAAAAACCAAAAACATGATGGTGAATGCTTCCAACCCCAACATTGAGGAGGTAGAGGAGAAAGCATCAGGAGTTTAAAGACAGCCTTAGATACAGAAAAGAATTAGAGACCACACTATGCTACACAAGACACTGTCCCAATAAACAAAAAACAAAACCACAAAAAAGAAAACCAAAACAAATTTTAAATGCGTCATTTTCCGAGGAAAAGCATAATAGCTCTATCCAGCTGGATGTGTACTTAGTGACAGAGCACACGCTTAGCATGTGTGAGATGCTGGGTTAAGGCTGTAGCACCTAGAACATAACATTAACACTGTTCACAGACATGGTGGGGCATGCTTCTAATTGCAGCACTCTGGAAATTGAGGCAGGAAAATAGTCCTGAATTAAGGCCAGCTTGGGCTACAGAGTGAGCCCATATTTCAAATAAATATCTCCACATTGATCTTTCTTTTAAATCAGCGCATAAAGTATTAAGTTTCCTTATGGCATATTCATGCATCGGTACTAAGTTTGGATGGGTGCCCTGACATGCACCCTGCTCCACACTCACCCTGCCTAGCCTCTTTCCACCCTGCAGCTGCTTGTTCCCTTCCGCTCCCGGTATTCCCCTCTCCACTTACAGATCTTGTGTTTTATTCCTCTTCCTGACTCACCCTGATCATTCTTCAAAATTTCCCTAATTTGATTACTTCAAAAACCTACCAGCTGGGTATAAACGATGCATGATTTTAATCCCGGCACTCAGGAGGCAGAGACAGGTAGATTTCTTTGAGTTTGAAGCCAGTCTAGAGCTAGTTTTAGGCCTGTCAGAGCTACACAGTGATAGTGAGACTCTGCCTCAAAAGAATCAACCAAACAAACAACCCAAAGAAATGGGGTTAGAAAGATAGCTCAGTGATTAAGAGCACCAGCTACTTACTCTACCAGAGGACTCAGGCTTAATTCCCAGCATCTGCACAGCAGTTCACAACTGTCTGTCACTCCAGTCAAGCATACAAGTGTTGCAAGAGAAAACATGCATGCAAAACACCCACAAAATAAAAGAACTGGTAAAGCTAAAGCTGTGTGGTAGAGCACTGGCCCACCCAAGGTTCAATCCCCAGTATTGTCATACATCCAAAAGGCAATAAATCAGTAAAAATTATCTAGCTCCTTCTGAAATATCCAAACTTGGGGGCTGGAGAAATGGCTCAGAAGTTAAGAGCATTTGTTACTTTTCCAGAGGACCCAAGTCTGATTTCCACCACCCACATGGTACATGGTGGCTCACAACAGACGACAACTCCAGTTCCAGAGGATATGACGCCCTCTTCTGGCCTCCGGAGGTAGTGCATACACATACGTTCAGACAAAGCACTCATACACATAAAAAGTAAACTGTTCAAACTCATAGGTTAATAACAGCAGCCTGGTTTTATGCTTGCTTTTGTTATCCGTGCTAGGAATGGCCTTGTGTCCTCGTAACTCCACCACCTGGTAAATGTTGTTTTTATTTTTGTTTGTTTGTTTTTCAAGACAGGGTTTCTCTGTATAGCCCTAGATGTCCTGGACCTAGCTCTTGTAGACCAGGCTGGCCTCAAACTCACAGAGATCTGCCTGCCTCTGCCTCCCAAGTGCTGAGATTAAAGGCGTGTGTCACCACTGCCCAGCTCACCTGATAAGTCTTTATTTAAAACAACAATAATAAATAATAAAACAATAATAAAAGCACCTTTATATAGTAGTAGCATCTCACTACTGTGACCCCAGGACTCCAGACTGAAGGAGCTCAAGCTCCGGGCTAGCCTGTGCTACATGGTCAGTTTCAGGCCATCTTGGACTACAGTTTCAAACAAACAACAAAAGCAAATAAACAAACAAAAACCTCCTCTGTATTAAGCAGCCCTCAATAGGCACTTAGTTTACCTTAAAAAGAGGCTTAGGACTGCACCCCCATATAAACCCTGTCTCAAGAAATAGAAAAAAAATTAGAAGCTAAACAATATTCAAACTTTCCTTCTATATTCAACTTTGTAGGGGACTAAGAAATAAAATCTACAAAACTGGACACTTACCTCAAAATAACAGCCCCCATTTCGGTGTTTTAGGAATGAGTGACATTACTTGTGTTTAAAGTGAAATATTCATGAAGATTTTTCAGATTAGAAGATAAACTGGAAAATAAAAGGTTGAAAACCAAGTATTAAAAACAGATAATGTTAAGTGTTTACTGCATGTATGCGGCATTTGACTGCTTATAGCCACACACATTTACTAAACAGGCTGAAGATCTAATAAGGTTGAAAAACTTTTATGTTGAGGATCCGTGCTCCAATGTTCTCAGTTCTGGACCAGTTTAAAAATCTGATACCTTTTCCTTATTAGTAGGTTTATATATTTAGGATCAAGTCTAACTAAATAATTTATAGGATATAGAACAAAAGAGTAATGCAGGACCCTTCAGGCCAGCCAGGCCCTGTCTCAAAAAAAATTTAAAAAATAAAAATAAAAACAACAACAAATTGCAAACTCCTACCCTAAGATAGTTCTACATGGAAATATGTCTAAACCCAAGCAAAGCTTAAGAGGACAAGCTGAGCAGAGTCCACCTGGTCTGTCTGCATGGTGGCCAATTACTACTGTAGTTTCAGAGGCTTTGGAAAATCTTCCCACAGGAAAAACCAGCTTAACCGCGATGCTACCACGAGGTGTCCCCTGACCATTGAGAGAAAAGACAACAATGACATTTAGCTCACAGCAGATGTCAAGGCTAACAAGCAACAGATCAAACAGGATGTGAAAGCTGTGTTAACACTGACGTCACCAAGGTCAACACCCTGGGTCCAGTCTAATGGAAGAAGGTAGGATCCATTCAACTGGCTGCTGACTAGGATTCTCTGGGCACTGTCAACAAAGTTGTGATCACCACAGCCCAGCTAGCTAATTCTAAATGTAAGAATACTTAGTGCTGGAGAAAGAAACTTTTAGTATTGATCTTTCAGAGGACCCAAGTTTGAGTACCAGTACCTGATGCTGATCAGGCAGTTTACAAAGCACCTTGAACTCCAGCTCTGGGGAAATCAAACAACCCTGGCCTCTACAGGCATGTGCATTTGTGTGCACACACCTACACACTAGTGTAAACGTAATTAAAAATACATTTTAAAAAATTTTGAATAAGCCGGGAGGTGGTGGCACACGCCTTTAATCCCAGCACTCGGGAGACAGAGGCAGGTGGATCTCTGTGAGTTTGAGGCCAGCCTGGTCTACAAGAGCTAGTTCCAGGACAGTCTCCAAAGCTACAGAGAAACCCTGTCTCGAAAAACCAAAAAAAAAAAAAAATTGAATAAATTAAGCCAGCCACGGTGGCTTACACCTTCAATCCCAGAACCCAGGAGGCAGAGAAACATGGATCTCTGTGAGTCTGAGGCCAGTCAAGGCTACAGAGTTGAGACTCAGTCTCAAAAATGAATGAATGCAGGCAGTGGTGGAGCACACCTTTAATCCCACCCAGCACTTGGGAGGCAGAGGCAGGCAGATCTCTTTGAGTTCAATGCCAGCCTGGTCTACAGAGTTAGTTCTTGGACAGCCAAAGCTACACAAAGAAACCTTGTCTCAAAAAAAAAAAAAAGACAAAAACAAAAAACCTCACAGCAAAAAATGAATGAATCGATGAATGATGCAGAGCTACTCATTCAAAAAAAAAAAAAGAATTTAAAGACAGAGGATGGCTTAGTATTAAATTGAGCACAGTTCCTCCTTAAGGAGTCCAAATTACACACATGATGTCAGCCACAGTCAAAACGCTAATTCAGGGCATGGTGGTGCATGTTTTTAATCTCAGCACTTGGAGGCAGAAGTATCTCTGAGTTTGAGGCTAGCCTGGTCTACATAGAGAGACCTTGCCTAATAAATAAATAAATAAATAAATAAATAAATAAATAAATAAATAAATAAATAAAGACACTGACTCTCTATTAAGTGAGCAAGCCTTATCTGCACAGCATGGTGGAACATATCTATGTCACAGCACTTAGAAGGTGGAGACAGGAGAATTACAATTTCAAAGTCATTCTTAATTACATAGTAAATTTGCAGCCAGTCGGAGCTACATCAGATGCTTATGCCAAAAAAACCCAACGAATCACATTTACCTTTCCATTCCTCACTCCCCTCAGACTGGAAGTTGACCACAGCACCTCACTAGGAAAATCCCTACCCATTACCAATAGGCTGCCTCTCCAGTCCTATTTACATTCTTTAAGACAGTAAGTATGTCTGTCTTAAACAGACATTTCCAAGACTGAACTTGAACTCACTCTACCTCAAGCAGATCTTGAACCTACAATCTTCCTGCCTCAACCTCCCAAGTGACTAGGCTTCCAGGCAGGCACTAACAGTCTTAATTTCATGTTCTTCACACAAACACACTCTTCCTATTTTTCGGCTTTCTTTAAGATTTATTTCTTTATTATGTATACAGTATTCTGACTGCATGTATCCCCGCAAGCCAAAAGAAGGCACCAGATCTCATTACAGATGGTTATAAGACACCATGTGGTTGCTGGGAATTGAACTCAGGACAGCCAGTCCCCAGACCCTTTTCAGCTTTTAAAAGCAGTGTCTCATGTAGCCTATATGACTTTGAACTCCCTAAGCATATACACCTGAATGAACATGCTAAGGTACACATCCATGATACACACACAAATGGTCCCTGAGCTTCCTTACTCTTGTTCAATTTATCATGTAGGGTGTAGCCTGCTTACTACAATGAGCTAAAAGTTACCCATTCTCAAACACAGGAAGCTGGGAGTAAGATTTCAACAAAATTCTCTAGAACCCAGTTTCTCTTTTATATAAACAATTTATTATTATCATGTTCATTGGTGTTTTGTCTGCATGTATGTCTGTGTGAGGGTGTTAGGAGCACTGGAACTGGAGTTAAAGACAGGTGTGAGCTGCAATGTGGGTGCTGGAAATTGAACCAGGATTCTTTGGAAGAGCAGCTAGTGCTTTTAACTGATGAACCATCTCTCCAGTCCCTAGAACCCAGTTTCTTAAACTATGGGTAATGACTACATGTAGGGTTTTTTTCTGGGGATCACAGAAAAATTGGTAATAGTAAAAGGTCTGTGAACATGCAACAGCCAAATATTAATTGGAAATGACCTAATGAATTTTAGGTATTTCTGCAGCTTGCACTGCATTGCATCAGGAGACTACTGCAACCTTGCTTCTGAACAAAGCAAGAACGCTGTACAAGGAAGACACGCACTGTCATCATGCTGCCTGAAACCTGCATGTTATGAATTACAAGGCTTTCACTATACATACAGGGCTTTCTGCTCTTATAAACATAATGATTTAATTATGGTTATGGTATTTAATTTGGTTAATTCCTCCTGTTACTCCTCAGCATGCTAAGTACCAAATCAGTGTGTCTTTAGACTGTGCTAAAATCTTCCATTCTGTCACCAGGCATTGGTATCACATGCCTTTAATCCCAGTACTGGGAAGCAGAGGCAGGTGGATCTCTTTGAGTTTGAAGCCAGTCTGATTTACATAGAGAGTTTCAGGACAGCTGGGGCTATACAGAGAAACCCTTTCTCAAAAACCAAACCAAAAAAACAAAACAAAAGTTCTATTTAGGTCACTATCACCAGAATACATTGTGCACATGTATAAAGCTGTCAAGGAGAAGAAAACATAAAGGAAAAAAAGAAACTTTTTTTTTAATTGTTTTTTTGAGTTGCTGATTTGAGTTTCATAAGAAATGGCTACATATATTTTGGCTTGGGACTAGAACATGATTTTCAACAATTTTTGAAGTGGCCTTATACGTACTTCTGCCATTAAAAATAAATAAGCATGCAAGGTAGTGGGGTGGCGGCGCACACTTTTAATCCCAGCACTTGGGAGGCAGAGGCAGGTGAATCTCTGAGTTCGAGGCCAGCCTGGTCTACAGAACGAGTTCCAGGCCAGCTGGGCCACACAGAGAAATCCTGTCTCATATAAGCCGAAGATAAAATATAAACAAGTACATCCACCTGTTTTGAAATTTTGCTTTCCTCTTTAATGCATAAAAAAGTAACTGTATACCAAAGAATTATTTTAAAATAAACATCATTATCAGTAAACCTTTGGTTTGTATAAATTTCATATGCCTATGTACTAGGGGGTCAACTAAAAGTGTCTCGGGTGAAAAGTCCCAAAGGGAAAAGTACAAGAAGCCTACTGTACACTGAGTAAAAAGAGACTCATTAATCAAAACAGCAAGAAGCCAGGTGTGGCAGCAGCAATTGCAATCCCAGTGGAAGGCCAGAAGGCCGAGACAGGCGCGTGGTGTGTTCAAGGCCATCCTGGAAGATGCAGGAAGCCCTAGCTCAAAATTTAAAAAGATAAATTTAGGTCCCAAGAAGCTGGCTTATTATTAGGGTCTAGCAATTGATATCTACCAAATTTTAATTACAACTAATTTTAAGATTTACTTTATCTGCTATTCATAGTGTTGAAAGCCTGCTGTCCTGCCACTCAAGAGGTAGAGGAGGCTCACTGGAAGCTTAAGGCCATCTGGTCTACAAAACGAGTTTCAGGCCTGCCAAGGTTACAGTGAGAGCCTGCCTTAAAAAAAGAAAAATGTTACTAAAATTCTTTTTCTTGCTCCTTTTTGTGGTTCTACCCAGGCCTTGAACATGGCAATCAAGAACTCTACTATCGGGTTGTATGCCCTGCCCCATTAAGATTATTTTTAGCACACCTTTAATCCCAGAACTCAGGAGGCAGAGTTAGACCTGAGTCTGAGGCCAACCTATCTACTACACACAGCGAGTTACAGGCCAACCAGGGTTACATAAACAACAAAATGTGTGTTTTTTACAACAGGGTTTCATGTGCCCTAGACTGGCTTCTCAACTCTATGTAGTTGATGAAGAGGTGACTCCTGATTCTTCAGCCTCCACCACCCAAGTGCTGGAATTATAGGTAGACTCCACCATACCTGGCTACAAATTTTTATTTTTATTTATTTATGTGCATGAATGTTTTGCCTGCATGTATGTCTCCACACCACATACATGTCTGGTATGCTGAGGAGATCAGATGAGGGTGTGGGACTTCCCCAGACCTGGAGTTACAGGTGACAGTGAGCTGCCATGTGGGTGCTGGGAATCAAAGTCAGGTCTTTGGAAGAGAAACCAGTGCTCTTAACCTCTGAACCATCCCTCCAGCCCCTAAAAAAATTTTTAAGGTAGGGTCTCACACTATGTAGCCCTGGAACTAATTATATAGACCAGGTTTGCCTCAAACTTAGGGACACACCTACCTCTGCCTCCTAAGTACTGGGATTAAAGGTGTGTGTGTGTGCGTGTGTGCACGCATGAGTGCACCACAGTCCACTGTGTCTCTCTTGAACCTTCATCAGCTTTGCATGCTCAGTGTCTCACACAGCATGAACACATCCTCAATAAATGTTCCATGAAGAAATTAATACAGGAAAATACTCACATGTTCTAATGTTAAAAGTGTATGTTGATGAAGTAGACTTTCCCACAATCAATAGAAATGTATGAAAGAAAACTCATGATAAATTGATAGCAATGCCAGAGGAAGAATAAAGAATACATTCAGATATGGTGTGACACAGTAGGGCAGACCTTCAAAGTTCTGCCCTACGGCAACAAGGAAAGCTGATCCGAAAGGCAACTCAACTCCAAACACCCACAGCTCCAGTGCTCTGACCGAAAAAGCATCCACCTCGGCATGGAGACAATCACACCACTGTTCTTAAAGGGCGGGAGGGGCAGTGCTGAGGAGGTAGGGAGAACGCCAGCCACTGGTGACTAATACAAGTATCTGCAGTCTGTGAAATCCATGTGTATTTTAAAATTTCGTTAAAAAGTAGTAAAGAAAATAGGGCTGGGGTGTAGGTCAGTGGAGGGGGCAGGCATGGCCCTGAGCTCAAGCACCACCACCAAAACAAAATTAAATATTAGTGTAAAAAATTGGGGTGGGGATTGACCACAGTGGCAGAAGAGTGTGTAGAGGCCCATGCTGCTCCAGTCTCACTAACACACACACCCCAAAATAAATGTAATAAACAAATACATCTGGCCTACTACCTTGGTGATATACCAGTACACCAAGATGTGTTCACTAACTATCTGAAGAAACACCTTTACCAGGGAGAATAAGCTATTTGCAGAAGGACCCAGGAGATTGGAACAAGATGCCACACTAGCCAAAGAGAGCTCATAGGCGATCCTCAGCCTCCCCCACAGCCACTGCAGCCTTTGCCTCAGCTGACAGCTTCCTCTGTGCCTCTACTCCCAAACTGTAAAATAAACCCCTAAATACAGAGGCTGTTGTGATTTTCAGAGTCTCTTTAACTTGGGTACCAGAAAGCCTCAAGCCCTTGGAACAAATCCGGTATCCCGATGATTTGAATCCTAATCAGTCAACTTGCTGATGGTAAACATCATGTTGGAAACTCATCCAATTATGGTTAGACCATTTACAAACTAGTTGATACAGCTACCACATTTTCTTTATGACATCTAATTACTTATTTAATGTCTGTATGCACACACACATTTTCTCACTTGCTTATACACATGGCCTGGTATCTCGAGTAAATGAAGGACAGATGATTCTGAAGGAATCTTAATGTCTGGGCTGGAGAAACGACTCTGGCTGAAAGCATTTGCTGTGAGATGATGAGGACCAGAGTTTGGATCCATACATGCAGACACAGGCAAATAAACACTTTTTTTTCAAGTCAGGGTTTTTCTGTGTAGCCTTGGTTGACCAAATCTTTTTTTTTTTTTAATGTTTAGTTTCTACTGGCTTTCCTGTTGCATACTTAAAAATAAAACACTTTAGGGTCTGGAGAGATGGCTCAGCAGTTAAGAGCACTGGTTGCTCTTCCAGATGTCCTAAATTCAATTCCCAGAAACCACATGGTGACTCACAACCATCTATAGTGGGATCTGATGTCCTCTTCTGTCATAAAGGTGTGCATGCAGATAGAGCATCATAAATATAACATAAATAAATCTTTAAAAAAAGAATAAAACACTTGGGACGCAGAGTCAGAAGAATAAGAAATTTAATACCCTCTACAGAATGAGATCTTTTTTAAAAATATTTTTTATTATGTATACAATATTCTGCCTGCGTGTATGTCTGCAGGCCAAAAGAGGGCACCTCATTACACATGGTTGTGAGCCACCATGTGGTTGCTGGGGATTGAACTCAGGACCTCTGGAAGAGCAGGCTGAGCTATCTCTCCAGCCCACAGAATGAGATCTTGTCACAAAAATCACAAAACCAAACATTTTCGCAGTTCCTTCTTCCAAAGCAGTGGTTCTCAACCTTCCTAATACTGTGGCTCTTTAATACACATCTCATGTTGTGGTGACCCCCAACCATAAAATTATTTCATTGCTACTTCATAACTGTAATTTTGCTACTGTTATGAGTCGTAATGTAAACAGTAATCCTGGTAAACAGGATATCTGATATGCAACACCTGTGAAAGGGTTGATGAGCCCCAAGGAAGTTGAGACCCACAGGTTGAGAACTGATGTTCCAAGGTCTACTGTAAGCAGCCTTTAGAAGATCTGAGCATAAGGAGGGTGGGGCACACCTGTAATCCTAAAGCTTAGAAGGTGGGAGGAGGGTCGAGTTCAAGGTCAGCGTCAACTATTATTAGAGCATTTGAGACCAGCCTGGGCTACAAGAAACTCACAGGGCTACAAGACACCCAATGTCAATAATAATATTGACAATAAAGAAAGAAATCAGGATTATGAAAGCTGCATCAATTAAATTGAAAGAACCAATAATGTCTACATAGGCTGAGAGAAAGATGTTACCAATTAAAAATATAATGTTTGGGAAGCGTTTTTGGTTTTGGTTTTGTTTTGTTTTTTTACAAATCTTCAGTGATTTTTTTCAGATGTGAAGAGAAAGGTACAGGACCATCACTGTCGTATTCATTCTCCCACACTCGGATAATGGAGTCCCAGGCCAAGCTGAGACCCAGCGTGGTTATGGCTAGGACTGAATGATGATGGAATTCAGGAAAACTGAGAAGAGACAACAGCAAGTGAAGAGCTACAGTAGGTATCAGAAAACCAAGCCCCTAGGAGCTGGTTCCGGGATGCAATCACTCTAGTTTGACACACAGTTTGAGTCTTGATCGCTCCCTCCATAAAGCAGACCAGAGAAACTAGAAATTCCAAGGCAGATCATACAGATCTTATCTTAGCTGGATGTGATGCCTATGTGCCTGTACCAGCACCTGGGAGGATAGCGAGTTCCGGGCCAGCCTGAGCTACACGGTTAGACCCTGTCTCTAATAAATAAGTAAATTCAAGTCTGGCTTCTAGGTATCTTCCATTACTAGCCCAGTTTATACTTAACACTTCATAATTTATTGCTTACACCTGTAACCCCAGCCTTGCACTCGGCCTTTATACAGAGTTGAGGCCAGTCTGGGCTACAGAAACTCATCTCAAAATGAGGAGAGAGAGACTATATGCTGGAGAGATGGCTCAGCAGCTAAAGCACTTACTTTTCTTACAAACAACCTGGATTCAGTTCCCAGAACCCACATGGCTACCTACAGCTGCCTGTAACTCCAGTTCCTGGGGATATGAGGTTGTCTTAGGACGCCATCTTCTGACCTCCTTGGATGCCAAGTACATACATGGTACACTGACATGCATGCAGGCAAAACAATCATACACATGGTGCACTTATATACACACAATCATAAAATAGGAATCTTTAAAAAGAGGAAAGAAGAGCCCATAAGATGGCTTGGTGGGGCTTGCTCTTCTCGGCAGCCTGAGTTTAATTCCCTGAACCCACATGGTGAAGAGACCCAACTCTTGCTATTCACACACACACACACACACTCACTCTCTCTCTCTCTCTCTCTCTGAAATGAATGTTTAAAAAAATTAAAGAAAACACCCTTATGGGGGCTAGAGAAAGCCCAGCAAAGGACCCAAAGTTGGTTCTCAGTCCCTGTCAAGTAGCTCACAATCATCTGTAACTCCAACTCCAGGGAATCCAATGGCTCTGGCTTCCACAGCACCTGCGCTCACACGCACATACCCACATGCAGACGTATACACCCACACATAATTTCAAAAAGTAAAAATAAAGCTTCAAATTAAAAAAGCAAAGCAAAGGGAACCCCCTTAGGGTCTAGGTACTACTGATGACAGGTGTTAGCACATCCTCTCCCTTCTCCAACGTGAACGAGGGAAGAAGAAAGGTCTAACAGTGTAAACGTTTGCTCTGTTCATCTTTTAAAGTGAATGGTTTATCAATTACATTGCATGGTTTATCTACTGCAGTGTATTGGTATTCAACAGCAAATCTGTTTCCTTCCTTTCTGCCCAGTACTTTAAGATTAAGCTCAGGAAAATCTCCAATCACCCATAACTGGCAGCCCAGCAAGATTAAAAAAAAACAAAAACAAAAACAAATACTCACGGCCTTCTGACCTGAAAACCTTTCATTGATTTGTACACGCTTACGAGGATATTTAACTATGCTAACGTGATACATTTAAGACTAGGAAGTTTTTACTTGCAGGGGTGGAGGTGGCAAGGTCACTCACTATGTGGCCCTGATTGGCCTGAACTCACTGTGTAGAGCACAGACAGAATTGCAGGTGTGAACTACTACACCTGGATCACTTAACTACCTAGCTATTTAAAGGGGGGGGGGGTATAGCTCAGTGTCAGAGCACTGCACAAAGCCCTATTCAGAAGTACTCTAGAGTAAATTACACTTGAAAAGAGACCAAGAAAAGAGCTACAATAGCTACCAGAAAATACCACAAAAAGTAAATAGATGATCAGGGTGTGGTGGTGCACGCCTTTAACCTCAGCACTCAGCACTCAGATCCCTGAGTCTGAAACCAGCCCAATCTATGTAGAGTTCCCAGCCAGCCAGGGCTACATAGTGAAACCCTGTATCAAAAACCCTGAATGAATGAATGAATGAATGAATGAATGAATGAATGAAACAATGAATGGGAAGCTGGGTATGGTGCCTTACACCTGTAATGCCATCATTCGGGGGCTGAAGCAAGAGGATTACTCCAAGTTCCAGGTTAGCCTAGGCTACAGTGAGACTTTGAATCTCATTTTAAAAAAAGATTTCTGTTAAGACCTGCGGCTATAACTCAGTGGGAGAATGCTTACCTAACATTCATGAAGCGCCAGGTTCAAGACAAGATCAGCCTTGATGATGATGGTAGTGATGATGATGGGCTGGTATGCGAAGACGATCAGGCCAGCCTGGACTGCATACCCAGCCCCTTGGGGCAGGAGAGTAGAAAACCAGACAGACCTAGAGTGGGGCTAGAGAGATGGCTGGGTGGGTAAAAGCTCTGGCTCCTCTTCTAGAGGACTCAATCAACTCCCTGCACCTTCACGGCAGGTCCCAACCACCTATAACTCCAGTTCCAGAGATCTCATGTCCTCTTCTGGCCTCCATGGGCATTAGGCATACACATGATACAAACATACACGCAGGCAAAACACTCATACAACATATATACATATGTGTGTATGTATTTTTTTTGAGAGATGGTTCAACAGTTAAGAACACTGCCCTTTCAGAGAACCTAAGTTTGACTCCCAGCACCTACAAGGCATGGCAACTCACAGCTGTCTGTAACTCTGGTCCCAGGGAATCAGATGCCCTCTCCTGGCTTCCTTAGTCGGCTGGCACACAAGTGATCCCTAAACATACATGCAGGCAAAACATCCTTACACATAAAATAATGTTTTGTTCTTACATATGACTCTACCACTTAAAAACTTTGCTCCATTTGACATGTAATTTCCTGAAATTCAAATTTCCTCCAGGGGTGATGTCTTTAGTACCTTCATTAGAGAACTGTTACAAAATTACAGAGAAAGCACTTAGCACAGCCCAACATGTAAGCAAGCATCCAATAAATGTTTGTTATTCTTGGTCTGCTTAACTCCATACACAGTAGGAGACGCTTGGGAGTTTTTCTAATATGCTATATGGACAGCCACAGCTTTAAAAGGCAAAGGCCGTAAGAGGAAGCTGGTGCTAGGCACAGAAGCAAGCATCATTAATACCATACTACGGCGGTAGAGTCAGGGATCAGGGCTTTGAGGGTACACTGAGCTACAGAGTGAGTTTGAGGCCAGCCTAAACTACTTGAGACCTTGTTTCACAAACTAAAACGTAACACAAAAGACAGGCCAGTCATTCGCTTGGCAGGATGCTTGCCTAGCATTCATGAGGCCCTGGTTCAGTCCCCAGCACTCATAAACTAGACAAGAGCTGCTGCAATCCCAGCACTTAAAAGACCAAGAGAGGAAAAATGCTGAACATTCCAAACCAGCGTGAGCCACACAGGGAGTACTAGCAAGGCCTACCAGGTCTACATAGCAAGACTGTCTCAACAAATTCCTTACATCCTCTACCCTGCCCCAAACAAGAACAAGTGACAAGCTGGCTCATCATAAAGGCAGCATGAGAACCTTGCACCCAGAAGTTCCTCATCAAGAAAAGACAGCGTGGTTCTGGTTCACAGAGGTAGAGGCTGGCGGAGCTCTATGAGTTTGAGGCCAGCCTGGTCTACAGAGTGAGTTCCAGGACAACCAGGGCTACACAGAAAAACCTTGTCTTAGGGGTAAAACAAACAAACAACAACAAAAAAACAACAAAAAGCAAAACATTAATAGAGGGCTAAGGTGTACCCAATGGTAGAGCACTTACTTAATGTGTGCTTACAAGAGGCACACAATTAGAATACTAGAATAAAGGTGAAGTCATACAGCAAGAGTTAATGATGGTCTGGGTGTGATGGTACCCAGGCAGGGAAAAAGAACACTTTGACTCTGAAGACAACCTTACCTACACTGTAAGACCCTGCGCTTCAAAGGAAAACAAGAAGATTTTGGAAGTAAGTGTGGCTTAGTGGCAGAGGGCTTGCCCAGAATGCAAAAAAGCCCTGGATTCCAATCCCAACACTGCAAAAAAAGTAGTAACTTTAAGTTCTATGTCAACTAATTGATAGAAATTATCCCGTTATTACATATAATTTGTGTGAGGCAGTAGTGACCTGACCTCAAAGAGAGCACCTCTCACCTCAGAAGCTGAGGGAGGAGGATGACAAGTCTGAGGCCACCCTGAGCCCGAGAGTGAGACCTTTGGTGGGGATAGGGCTGTCCCTTAAACGTCAGCTAGCAGGCAGGCCTTCTGGGTATTTAAATTCTATGAAAACTGCCATAGATTATTTTAAACAAAGCAAACTCCAACTGTTTGATTCTGTTATGATTCTGATTGTCTTAAATGCCAATTATCCAGATCTGAAAAATTTAATCCTTTAAACTAGTAATCTATAAATGTATCCAAATGGAGCTTTGACCTCTTGTTGACAGCCACTGAAAATACCTTCCAGTGGCTCAGCAGGTAAAGAATTCATGGAATTCATGTCTTTAGTCTAGCAATCACTGTGGTTGAGCACAGTCAACACTAAATTATTTGGGCAATGCTGGTTGATCAAATAACTCCTTAAAGGCCTTCCATCTTTTCTCTACTTCACAATGGCCATTAATTACTTCAAATGACAGAAAAAGCACAATTTGTAAATATTATACAGTTAGGAAATATTACTAGCTAGTTATTACAAATGCCCAGGGACAAACCATGGTCAGGAATGTGGATAAACTGTAGTTTAAAATAAAGCTTCTGGATTACCACTGATTTCTTCTAATCTACTTAATCCTCCGGTGCAGGCATGGAGAATCAGGATCACAGTTCCCTCTAAGGCAAATGATCACTTGTCTGGTGGTCTCACCAGTGGCCACGACACTAGACCAACCAAGCCATAGAACAAGCAGGGGATGCCAAGCTGTAGCCCCTCCTAGGTTTTCTCTAGAGGACTGTGAACTGGAGACCTGACTCCTGACAGGACTGTTCAATTCCAGCAGTATATTATTCCAGAAGACCTCAACCTCAGGTTACCTGCCCAATATTAAAAGAGCTATTTTATAAGTCACACACTTATTTATAACCTTAACATTGTATAGTTATGAGTTCCAGGCTAGCCTAGGCTAGAGACAGAGACCTTATTCCCCAACAAAGGAAAAAAAAAAAAGGACAAATCAAAGATTTATATATTTTCTGAGGAAGTAACAGAACCCTAAATTAACCATGTTCGGATGGAATCAAGTAAGTAATGGAGCAAGTACATCTGCAGTGCACTAAGGCAGAGGTAGTGTATTATCCCTTAGTCACCAGAAAACTATCTACAAAAGTGTTGGAATAAAATAAATAGGCTAGCAGAATGTATACAGAAGGCAAGAGAGAGGTCATGAAGAAAAGCTGAGCCAGGCATAGTGATGCATGTCTTTACTTTTTTTATGTACTTATTAATTTTGGATTTTTCTGAGACAGGCTTTCTCTGTGTAGCCCTGGTTGTCCTAGGATCTGTAGACCAGGCTAGCCTCAAAATCAGAGACCCACCTGCCTCTTGCCTCTCAAGTGCTAGGATTAAAGGCGTGTGCCACCAAACCCAGCTGGTACTCTAAGCCCAGCTCCGGACAGAGGCAGGAGACTCTGAATTCAACAGGCTGATCTACATAAAGAGCTCTAGGACATCCAGAGCTACATAAAGAGACCCTGTCTCAAAACAAAACACAAAAACAAGAGGAGAAGGAGGAGAAAGGCTGAGACTTCAGAACATGATCCCCACACTATCTGGCATGCTAACAATAAATATATGGGAATTCCATTTTATCACAGGTGGGGGTAGGATATGACTCATCAGGTAAAGGCACTGCCTGCCAAGCCTAACAACCTGAGTTTGGTCCTCAAGACCCACACAATGTGCCAGGCAGTGGTGGTGCACGCCTTTAATCCCAGCACTCAGCAGGCAGAGATGGGCAGATCTCTGTGAGTTCTAGGCCAGCCTGGTCTACAGTGTGAATTCCAGTACAGGCTCCAAAGCTACACAAAGGAAACACTATCTTGAAAAACCAAAAAGACCCACACAACAGAAGAAATGACTCCAGAAAAGTTGTTCTCTATCCTCCACACATTGTGCTGTGACACCCTCTCCCCACCCCTACACACACACACACTAAAGAAATGTATTTAAAAACAAACAAAAAAACCAAATGACCAGACACGACGATGTCAGGAAGTCTAAAGTATCAGCACACTGAGCCACAAGGATCTAAGTTCCAGGCCAGCCTTGGATACATATTAAGATCCATTCTCAAACCAACAAGAAACATCTTTTAATTTAAAAATCTCTTTAGTCAGCCAGGAGTGGTAGTGTATACCTTTAATCTCAGAACTTTGTAGATAGAGATAGGCAGATCTTTCTATTGTGAGTTTGAGACCAGCCTAGTCTACATAGGAAGGTCCAGGATAGCCAGGGCTCCCCAGACAGACCATCTAATCCCAAGCATGCATCTAATCTTTGACTTTTCCTCACTGACTACAACCTTGAGACTCAATTATTTAACCTGGAGATAATACAAAGACAATTATGGAATACATGCAAGAATAAATCCACTAGTTAGAACCATTCTAAAAGGCCAGAGTGGAGCCAACGTCGGGACTTTGAAAGGCAGACTTTGATTACAATGGAGCAGGAAGAGCCCTTTCAGCTGGAAGGATGCCTCTCAGAGGTGTATAGGCATTGTGAACTGCCCCAGGAGCATAAACTCTACTCACAAAACCAGCCCAAACCAACCAGGAAATACATGGAGAGGGGAAGAGAGGAGAAAATGCATGAGTCAAAATCTAGGGCATAAGTAAAACATGGGGGGGAGGGAAAGGGATAAGGAGAGCTGTCACACACATGCCACAAACTGGTGACATCTGACACAGCTTTTCTTCCCTTGTACTTCATCTTCATTGAAAATTATTCTTCTAAGACTTTGAATTCCAATCACCGTTCCCTCTACTCTACACATAACCAGTTCTTTAACCCTTTCAGATTTACTTCCAAAATCTACCATCTGCAATCCAGAACCAGAGGATCCAATGCTCTCTTGGCTTCCACTGGTAGCCTGACACTCACATGATTCACATACATACATGCATACAAACATACAAGTAAGCAAAACACTCACAGTCATAAAATAAACTTTGAAAATAAAAAATAAATACAGAGGCAGGCAGATCTCTGTGAGTTTGAGGCCAGCTTGGTTGACAGAGTGAGTTCCAGGACAGCCAGGACTGTTTCACAGAGAAACCCTATCTCGAGAAACCAAAAACAAACAAACAAATAATAATAATAAAGGATGCCTAGAAACAGAGCCAGGAGCCAGAAGTGTAGCTCAATAGTAACAAGGACAAGGACCTGGATTCCAGCTCCAGGATTGCAATACCCCACACTAGCCCTCTCACCCCCCCTCAAAAAAAAGAGAGAAAAATGAATAGGTCTAGATAGAGCATAAGTTTGATGCTCAGGACTGGTGATAAAAATCTGAGTCAACAACATGTGATAATATTTAAAGAGGAAGAGAATGACGTCACTCAGAATGAGCACAGGTAAAGAAATGAAGAGGGACAGGCAGAAGGCCCTCAGGGATTTTGGATGTTTTCAACTCAACTAGTGAAGAAGGCAAAGGAAAGAGGGAAGAAAACCTTAAAACTCTAAGGCCTAGAAAGTTCCTTGGCATTTTACAATTCTTAGACCCTACAGCTCCTCCACCAAGGCCACCTCACATATCTGTCACACATTTATTTAGACTCTATATGGATGGGGGGCGTGGGGGAGGGAGCTGGGAGGAGAGGAGGGAGGGAAAACTTCCGTTGCAATGTAAAAACAAAAATTAAGAAAAACAAACAACAACAAAAATCTGAAGCTTAGACCTGGGCCAAAGCCTTGGAGCTGCAGCTATTTTGACTTTGACTTAGAGCAAGGTCTAGAACCAAAGCAAGCTGCCACTTCTGACCCTTAGCCTTTTCATGGTGGGTAGCAGGAGCAGCAATCCATGAACTAGACAAGGAAGGCCTTAAAGAACACTTAGGCTACGGGAGTCGCCTTTGCTTTCCATAGAATTTGCTGACATTCACAAAACAAGCTGATCAGGAGCCTTTATGGATCAACCTGCAGAAAAATGAAATAAAAGCAGAAAAGCAGGGCTAGGGATATTAGCTAAGCGCATGTTTATCATGTGTGTAGACCTGGGTTCAATCCTCAGCATGCACACGGGGAAAAAGGAAAAGAAGGGGAGGGGAGGGAAGGGAAGTCAAAGCAGCCATAGAGATGTAGCTCAGCTGGAAGTCTTACTTACCTACCTTGCTCGCAAGGAAGCCCTGAATTTGATCCCCAGCTCAGCATAAAAACAGGTGTAGTTTACAGAATTAGGGAAGTAGAGGCAGAGTTGCCCAGATTCAAGAAGCCAAAGCTACAAAATAAGTTACAGGTCGGCCTGAGCTACAGAGCAATATTCTGATTTTTGTTTGTTGGTTTGAAATACACAGGAGGGCTGGGAACATATAAGCTCTGAAGTACAGCACTTGCCTAATATAACAAAGCCCTAGGTTCAAAAAAATAACATCCAACATCCAACTTGTTGTCAGGCCAACGATCTTTAGCACCACAAGAAAACCACCTGATTTTTCCACTTTGTAAAAACACCCTGAAGGTGGAATGTTCTAGTCAGTGTGTTAATCACAAGGGCAAACTAGAGATGTCTCTTAAATCCTTTTGGCTTTAGTGAATACTATTTCAATTTTACACTTTCAGATTTTTGCCTTCTGAAACGTGGGCAACATCCTAATCCAAAGTATTTGATCTCTGCCATATTATAGGGACTGTTCCTACACAATTTTGCTTTCTTTTTTTAAAAATATGTGGTGTGTGTGTGTGTGTGTGTTTACCGGCTAAAAGCTAACCTCAGGTGTCCATCTCATTTTTCTGATAGGCTCTCTCATTGGCCTAGGGTGCCAGGATTCTGACAGGCTGGCAGGCCCACCAGCAACCCCCTGGGACCTACACAGCACTGGGATTACAAGTGGATGTACTTCATAGAGTTCGGTAAGGACAAAGGAGGAGATGCAAATTCAAGGCCAGCCTATTCTACAGAATGAATTCTAGGCCAGTGAAGACTAACACCGCAAAACTCTGTCTCATAAAATCCAAAACAAAATAAAACAAAAATCCTCACACACAAAGTAGCACAAAATCTGCAAGTGATAATGAACTCCTGGAAACTCAGACTCCGTGGAGATGTTATTAGGAACCATATTTCCAAACATCCATTCAACACTTCAGAATAAAACACTCATCTAATTTAATTATGATGACTTCACCACACAGTAAGTAACACTGCCCACAATGATGTTTACAAAAGCACTTGTCACTCCCTTCGGATGTAGCAATGAAGAAAAAAAAGGAGTATGTTTCCATACTCTTCCTGTGTTTATACTCTGTAACAAGTGACAATTTAAGTGCCACTTCAGATGGGCTAAACAGCAAAGCAATTTTGATGGGTTTTGTTGCCCTAATTCACTCGTATCTGAGACAGGTTCCAAATCAGCCTTTGAGAAACTACCGAATTCTAGGAAGAGACTACAGAATCCCACTCTGGCCGCCGTAAGATAACAGGCTCCTGCATTAAGCAACTCGAGCCTATTGCAATACTAGAGCAGTTCCGAAATAAAAGTATCCCCAATGCCAACCTGCACGAAGGAACTAGTCATTGCCAGCAAGGATGCTGCAGCGGGCTGCTCCCAAGAGCTCTGGTCCACCGAGTACCTACAGCAGGGTTAGCTCGGCCCCCGCAACCCTAGGAGGTGAGTATTCACAGTTCCCGCTCCGTATTTCAGTCAAGGCCGCGGGACGCGTCAGCGGCGACACCGGGACTCTGACCGGTCCGAAGCCGGAGAACCCGGAATCGCGCCGCAAACGCGGCGCTCAGGCACCTGAGGGTAGGCAGCAGCCGGGCGTCCGCACCGACGCCAGCCGGGCCGCTCTGCACCCGCGCCTCTTATGTTCGCTCCCCGGGCGCTCTGCGCTGTTGGGTGTCCGCTGCCCGAGGCCTGGGCGCCGCGTACCTCGGAGCCCGCGCGGCCGCGGCCGTGCCCGGCAGGAAGCGCCGCCCGAGCCGCCAGCGCCGCAGCCCGCGCCGCCGCCTCCCGCGCTCACCTGCCCCGCGCGCCGCCACCGGCTCCCGATCCCGCAGCACGATCAACAGCTCCCGCGGCCGCGCCCGCCCGGCTCCGACACCTGCATGCCCAGCACTCAGCCTCCTGCTGCCTTCGGGGCTCAGAGTAACACCCGCCCACCGCCCACGACCATGGCCTGCTCCGTCGCAGCCGCTGCACCGCCCGACGGAGCACGCGCGCGCCACCGCCGTGCCCGCGCCTGCGCGAGCGCGCGCGCGGGCCTCCCGGGCTCTCCTCCCCGCTGGCCGGCCCCGCCCACCCTCTAGGGCCAATCCCCAGACGCCCGCCTCCAGGCAGCCCCGCCCACTTGCCGCGTTAGGCTCGGTCCTGGCCCCGCCCCTCGGGAGAGTCCGCGCCAGCCTCTTGCTGTGCGGCTGTCTGCGCCGCGTTCCTACTGCGCTGCCGGCGCGCTTGGGTTGGCTTGCGGAGCACTGCGGTGTCTGCAGCACCCAGCTCGCCGCCTTCGGGAAAAGCCGCACCTCCGCAGACACCCTTTGTTCCCACGGCCCAGCTGGCCTTCCATTCCCTGCGATGTGAACGATCATTTAGGTTTGAAGTGGCCAGCCTTTGAAACATTTCAGTGTTGTCTCCCCACACGACCACACTTGACGTTTGGCTGCCGAACCTTACACTTCGCCCAGCGCTTTTTGCTTGCCTCATCTCCCTGCTGTCGGGAAATTTCATAGTCCTTCCTTTAGTGAAACGCTTGAATTTCACTTGCTGTCAGACAAACCTTGGGGGCTGAGGATAGAGCTCAGCTGCAGGACATGCACACAGCATGCGTGAGGTCCTGCGTGGGATCCCTATAGTCTTTTTGTTTGCATATCATAAACCTACTGTAACCCAATGCTACTCTTAACAATTCAGGCAAATACTTGAATGGTCTGGGATAGAATCTACAAGTAGAACGAAAATGAGGCAAGGTGGCAAAACAGTTTGATTCTGGGAATGTTGCTCAGAAAAATCAAGGTTAGTGGCCCATGCTTGTAAATCCCAGCGTTCAGGACCCTAAGGCAGGTACATTGACAGGCCAGCTGGGTTACAGCGTGAGTTCCAGACTAGGCAGAGCTGCAAAGCAGGACTCTTGTCTCAAGAAAACAAACAAACAAACAAAAAACAACAGAAGTTAACCTATTTCACCATTCTCCTAGGAGTGTGGGGCTTTTATAAACAATTGTAAGAGGAGCTGGCCTTTGAGGCTTCAGACCGTTGCCAATGGAGCCATCAAAATGCTTAACCCAACAATGAACCCCGGGTCTTTTCAGATGTCCAATGAATAAAATTACCCTGAAGACTCAGCAAGCTCACAGCCAGAAATGTCAGTAAAGGACGATCACAACTTGACCCTCAACCCAAGTCCCAAGCTTCCACCACCACCACCACCACAAGGTAGGCCTCAGGCCCAGGACAGAAATGAAAGAATCTTGCAAGAGACTAGAAATGGCTTTCAGGCCCGCAGAAAAGGACTATGAAAACATTACGGTCCATGCAACGAAAATGGCAGGAAAAATTGAGATATCTTGAAAACAGAAGATATTTCCAGCTTTACAGAGAACTAAGAAGTGTTGATCTTAAGAGAGATGGGCTCCAGCGTGGTAACACATGCCTTTAACCCCAGGACTAGAGAGGCAGAGGGAGGTAGAAGCAGGCAGAGTCCCAGAACAGCCAAGGCTACCAAAGAAACCCTGTCTGGAAAAGCAAAATAATGATAATAAAATAAAAAGAAAGATTGATTGGACAAACAGGAAGGCGGGATGAAGAATGTGGATGGATATAGGCGCAATACATCTTAAAACCTAAGGACACTAAAGTCCCTAGCAGTCACAGAAGCTAGGAAAGGGACATAAACCAGAGGCTTACATTCCTTAAAAGGAACCAGCCTTGCAGACATCTTGACATCACTTTTGGAGTCTAAAACTATGAGGAACTAAGTTTCTGGATTTTTTTCAAGCACAAATTTTGCAATCGTTTCCTCAACTAGAGAAAAGACTAGCCCTGATGCTTATTGTGATACTGCCTGTCATGGCAACAAAAAGAACTGGAAATGGGGAACATGATTGGCAGTCCAGCACCTTGTTGTTTTTTTTTTTTTTTGTTATTGTTGTTTAGAGGTTTTTACTTTATTTATTAATTTTTGACAACCTTGGATGTCTGAGGTGCTGGGATTAAAGGTGTGTGCTCCCATTCCCATCACCAATCTTTCCATTGTGGGTTTGGGGTTTTGTTAATGGGGGGGCACAGTATGGCAACAGAAGTTAGAGGACTACTTTGGGGACTCTGTTCTCTGCTTACACTGTATGAGTCTCAGGGACTGAACTTCGGTCCTCAGATAATTTTATGGATGAAGCTGTCTCTCAAACCTTTCGTTTGGTTTTGTTTTATGTTTTTAAGAATAGCTGGGACCGCCGGGCAGTGGTGGCACACACCTTTAATCCCAGCACTCAGGAGGCAGAGGCAGGCAGATCTCTGTGAGTTCGAGACCAGCCTGGTCTACAAAGCTAGTTCCAGGACAGGCTCCAAAGCTACAGAGAAACCCTGTCTCGAAAAAACAAATAAACAAAAAAGAATAACTGGGACCTAAGAGATAGCTTGGTGTTTAAGAACTCTGGCTGCGACCCAGAGGACCTGGACTGGATCCCAGCACCCAGATGGCAGCTGAAAACTGTAACTCTAGTTCAGGCAGGAACTAGATAGGACACCCTCTCCTGATGCTTCTGAGTACCAGACACACATGTGGTACAGAGATACGCATACAGGCAAAACATCAATATACATAAAATATATGTATTATTATTATTGTTGTTACTACTATTACTTATTATTATTATTTAGTTTTTTGAGAAAGGGTTTCTTTGGAAGCCTGACTGTCCTGGAACTCAAGAGTTCTGCCTGCCTCTGCCTCCCGAGTGCTGCATGTGTGCCACCTCTGTCTGACTGAGATAAAATATGTCTTTTAAAGAATATTTTTAACTTATTCTTTGATAATTTTACACTTGTGTACTATGTATCTTGATGATGTCCACCTTTTTGTTTGTTTTGTTTTTATGCAATGTTGGGACTGTGCCCAGGACCTTGTGCATACTTGACAAGTCCTCTACCACAGAGCCACATCCCAAGCCCTATTTACTTATTTATGAGACAAGTTCTTACTATATAACCTTGGTTTTCCTGGAACTTAATGTGTAGACCAGGTTGGCTTTGAATGCATAAATATCCACCTGCCTCTGCCTCCCAAGTGCCCCCATGCTCCTTCTCTCCCTGCCCCCACTTTTATGAAGAGAGAGAGAGAGAGAGAACAAATTTCTAATAGATTACTAAACCTGGCATCATAGCACATGGCTGTAACCTAGCATTTAGAAAGCCAGGAGAATTAGGAGTTCAAGGTCAGCCTGGGCTAAAGAAAACCAGGTTTACTAGGCGAAAGGGCATCCATGTTTGTAGACTGCTGCACGTCCTGGCTGGCCTCGTTAACCCCAGCACAGAAGCAGGAGGAGGTCTGTAGTTCAAGGCCAACCTTATCTGCAATATCAAGTTACAGGGCAACAGAAAAAAGAATTTAAAAAAAAAAAAAAAAAAAAACCCAGTCCTTCTGTCTTAGCCTTCCCAGCGCTGAGATTATAGGCATATGTCCAGGCTTAACTGGTTATTTACTTGGACATTTGAGGCTTAAAATTCAAACCGCACAGCACATTCATTATAAAATCAGGAAATGGGGATGGGGTGTTGAGAGAGTGTCTATACCCTGGGCTGCCTTAGAACTCATTCCTCTATCTTCCAGATGCAGGGATTACAGTCCTGTGTTACCATGTCTGATTTTACTCACTGCTAGGAACGGAACCCAGGGCCTGTGCAAGCATTTACCAACTGAGCTACAGCCCCTGGAATTAAATAAATATATAAGTGAATGCAATTTTTAAAATGTTAACTTATTTTTTTTGCAAAGTGGGAAAAAACTGCACATGGCATAAATTAGTTACTGTCACAGAATTGTGGGGAAAGCCTACATGGTGTCCTCGCATCTTAGAGAAAAGCCAAGAAAACCTCATCCTGCACTACCCGGGCAGTTGGCCTGCTCCCCGCCACCCCTCTCTCTTCCCTTCGAACACCAGAAGATCCAGGCTCCTATATTAGTGCCATTAACCTTGGGAGGAAAGGGGTAGAAAGAGAAAGACAGGGTATAGAGGAAGGGGACTGGGGAAGAATAAGCAGCAGCCCCTTGAGCAGAGGTGAACAAACTGCCAGGAGAAACCTGCAGGTAAGAAAGGGAGGAACTTTGGAGAGAGAAGGTGAAGCAGAAAGCTGCCCCACCCCATCTCTTCTTTTCTCAGGCAAGAAAAACATAGTTCCGTGAATGCTTGATACTTGGCATTATTGGCTTGTAAGTGTATAAATGTTGACTTGGCCCTTTAAGGGTGAGAAGGTGGCTGCTGGTGGTTGATCCCTGGGCCTCAAACATCTTATCAAGTGCTCTACCACTGAGCTACTTCCCTAACCCATGGTTTGTTGGTTGATTTGTTTATTATTTATTTGGTTTTAATTTTTTGAGACAGTCTCAGTTTTTTAAGTGATCCTGGCTGGCTTTCAGCTCACTGCAATTCAGCTGTCTCGGCTTCTAAAGTAAGGGGTTAGCAGATATCAATCACCATGTTTGTCTTGAATCAAGTTTTTTTTTAAATATTTTTATGGTTTATTTAACTTTATTTTATGTGCATTGGTGTGAAGGTGTCAGATCCCCTGAAACTGGATCTTCAGACAGTTGTGAGCTGCCATGTGGGTGCTGGGAATTGAACCCGGGTCCTCTGGAAGAGTGGTCAGTGCTCTTAACCACTGAGCCATCTCTCCAGCCCTGAATCAAGTTTTTCTATTGTATGAATGACTTTTTTTTTAACTTGATTTTTTTTGTCACAGGAGCAGGAGATTAACTTGATATACAAAATACAGTATATTTTGATAATATTCTTTACTCTCCTCCAAATTCTCCCAGATTTCTCCCACTTCCCTACCCACCCAACTTTGTGTTCTTTCTCTAAAATAAAATAACACAGAGTGGATTGTGTGTGAATTAACTACTCTTGAGCCTATTGAAAAAAACCAGTTTTCCCTCTCACAGAAGTTATCAATTGCAAATAATTTCTTAGTTAAGGGTAGGGCCATAAAGGCTTTTGTTTTGTTTTGTTTTGTTTTTTGTTTTTGGTGTTTGGTTTTTCAAGACAGGGTTTCTCTGTGTAACAGCTCTGGCTGCCCTGGAACTTGCTCTCTGTAGACCAGTCTGGCCTCCAACTCAGAGATCGGCCTGTCTCTACCTCTGCCTCTGCCTCCAGAGTGCTAGGATTAAGGGCATGCGCCACCACTGCTCAGTTTTTATCATGACCACTTATCATACAGTATAACTATAATGTATCTGTTTTGTATTTACATATATACGCATAAGAAAACATAAATACTCTCTAAGTGGTAGCACCTGCCTGTAATCCTAGCACTTTGTAGGTAGAGGCCAGCCTCTGCTACCTACTTAGTGAGTTCTAGCCTGGGCTATTTAAGATTTCATCTCAAATCAGGCACAAGGCCTTTAATCCCAGCGCTTGGAAGGCAAAGACAGTCAGGCTTGTGAATTAAAGGCCAGCCAGGTCTACAAAGCGAGTTTTAGGACAGCCAGAAAAACCCTGCCTGGAAAAAAACATAAGAGAAGAAAAAAAAATGGGAGGACTGTAATTAATTGAGAAAATGACTGTCATTGGAGAAAGAAAAGCAAAAGCAGGAAGACAGATGGTTAGTGAGGAAGACAGTGTGGCCTCAGGGGTAGCTCAGAGGGAAAGGAGCAGGAAACAAGCCGGGCAGAGAAGGCCTTCACACTGTATTTTAATAAACAGTATTCAATCTTGTAAACTTGTGGCCCTAGAGTGGCATCATTCTGCACAGAAATATAAGGAATAATAAATCAAGTGCTTTGCAGGTCACTTTGTGCCAGAAGATGTAAGGAGCTGGATCAAAGAGTATAGCCCTGATTCCCAAGAGGCCTGAGTGTGACTCTGCCTTGTGGAATGTGAGCTATCTATCAACAAAGGCACTGCCCTGTTGTTGCGGACAAGTCTCTCTAAACTACAATTTAAATTACTTTTCTATCTAAGGAAGATAATGCAAGTAAATAAACAATTTACACAGCCTACAAACTACTTAGGAAGAAAAGAGCGAGTGTGGGCTGGCTTATCCATCAGGAGAGTGAATATTTAGTTTCCAGGTGGATTAGGGTTCATTCTCTAGAAAGAGAGAGAGAGAGAGAGAGAGAGAGAGAGAGAGAGAGAGATCTGAAGTTCTGGAGTTGAAGTCCTGCCTCTCTAGTCTTAGAGAAAGAAAGGAGGGGACTTAGGCAGAAATGTCCATACAACCCCAGTGCCACTCCTGCAGCTCTTTCTGTGTAACACATAAGAAAATTCTCAGGCTACAGTTTGCCTTCCTAGATAGCTTTAAAAACAAAGCCATAGCCTCAAAGAGGATTGCTGAAAGAAAGAAAGAAAGAAAGAAAGAAAGAAAGAAAGAAAGAAAGAAAGAAAGAAAGAAAGAAAGAAAGAAAGAAAATTTAAAAAATTAAATTATACACACACACAAACCAAGTAGCCAGAGAATATCACAGGTGTTGAGCTGAGTGTGGAAACCCCTTGGTTTCTAGGTTCTTATGTCCCAGAGAAAGAAATTGGACCGGGGGCACATGGAATAGAAGCAGAAATGGAGACCGTTTATTAAGAAGGGGAAAGGGCACACCTAAGGGAGCTGGGAAGACAGATATCCAGAGGTGTATTTGCACATGAGTTCTGATTATTCACAAATGACTTACATAAATTGGTGTTTGTTTTTAATTTTGTATCACAGTGATTTATTTTTATTTACTGTAGGAAGGGGACACATGCATGCTACAACTTGCGGGAGTTGGTTCTCTCCTCTACTCTGTGGGTCCTGAGGATCAAACTCAGATTGTCAGGCTTGGCAGCATCTTTGGACCATCCTTTCTTTCTTTATTCCTTTCTTTCTTTGTTCCTTTCTTTCTTTCTTTGGATTTGTTTTTATTTTATGTGCTTTGGTGTTTTGCCTGTATGTGTCTGTGTGAGGGTGTAGGTCCCATGGAGCTAGAATTACAGAAGTTGTTTTTGTTTGGTTTGGTTTGGTTGGTTGATTTTTCGAGACTGGGTTTCTCTGTAGCTTTGGAGCCTGTCCTGGAACTAGCTAGCTCTTATAGACCAGGCTGGCCCTGAACTCATGGAGATCCACCTGCCTCTGCCTCCCGAGAGCTGGGATTAAAGGAGTGTGCCACCACCTCCTGGCTTAGAATTACAGAAGTTGTGAGCCCTCATGTGAGTGATGGGTATTGAAACTGGGTCTTCTGGAAGAGCAGCCAATGCTCTTGCAACAGGGCTCCAGACCTTAGTAGGTCCCTAGATATTAGCATAACTGACTCCATGATGGAAGTACCATTCAGGCTGTAAAACTCAGCACATAGACAGCACCACCTGCCAAAACTAAAACAAAGGCCTAATCCATCAAAGTCGTCTCTAAATGCACTAATGTTGCTTTTTGCCTTCTGTACTTCAGCTTCTGGCTGACTGTTCATGTTAAGTGAAGTATGAAGACATTGGGCTATGCTAGGATCCCCAACACCCAATGTAGTCACCAGCTGGCTATTAAGGGCTTTCTATTGGCTCAAACCCATGTCTAAGCAGTCTCTCTGGTGAATACCTCACAGTACTTTTTTAAAAAACAATTTATTTATTTTCGCTTTATGTACATTGGTGTTTTTTCCGCATGTATGTCTGTGTAATGGTGTCTTCTGAGTTATCATATGGATGCTTGGAATTGAGCCAGGGTCTTTGGGAAGAGCAGCCAGTACTCTTAACCTCTGAGCCATCTCTCCAGCACCATTTGAGCCATCTTGATTAACCTACAATAGCTAAATTTTTTTTTTTTTTTTTTTTTTGGTTTTTCGAGACAGGGTTTCTCTGTGGCTTTGGAGCCTGTCCTGGAACTAGCTCTTGTAGACCAGGCTGGGCTCAAACTCACAGAGATCCGCCTGCCTCTGCCTTCCGAGTGCTAGGATTAAAGGCATGCGCCACCACTGCCCGGCTACTATAGCTAAATTTTAAACCACAATTTGCTCTTCAATATTAGTGTAACTAATCTTCTGGATTTTTAATATCCCAAAGAGACCAAAGCCAGTGAGCCCCTAAAATAAATGAATAAATAGCCATGCATTGTGCTTCAAAGTAATCCCAGCACTTCAGAGGCATAGGCAAGTGGATTGTTATGAGTTTGAAGCTAGCCTGGGCTACATACTGAGTTCCAGGACAACCTGGAGTACAAAGTGAGATTCTGTCTCAAAACAAAGCAAAGGCAAAAACAAAACTGAAAACCAGAAAGGGCTGGGGGATTGATTCAATGGTGGATCAATTGTTGAGCATGAGAGACATTTGGTTTAATCTCTAGTACCACAGAAGAAATAACAAGGTGAAGTTAGAGCGTGGTGGTACAGTTTGAGAGCAGTGCACTAACCTAGCAGGGAGAAGCTATGGAGCTGTACCCGCATACTACAATAAAAAAATAATAACTAGAATAATAAAAGAATTGAAAGCAGTAGTATATAAAGTGGTTTGGATTTCATTTTTTTTCAAAACAGGGTCTTTCTACATAGCTCAGGCTTGCCTTGAACTAGGGACACTTCCCCCTAACTAGACTCTAGAGTCCGAAGATTGCAAATGTGTCCTAACAGGCAGTTTGAATTCTTGTACAAGCTTTTGATAATTAGTTGAGTGAATCTGAAAGATGTGGCAGGCTTGAAAATTCTTATGCAAATGAACGAGAAAGCTTGCAGGTACAAGAACCCTCTCGAAAACAAAAACCTGCCTTGCTCAATCGAAAGGGTGGGGACAAGATAAATGAGTGAAGTGACTTCCCTAATCTTCAGTTCCCTACGCTGCACGCACGCGGGGCAGATAAATGCTGTTCCTTCTACGTGATCAAGGTTCACACTCTGGGGTCACTGGCGTAGCTCAGCTGGTAAAGGTGCTCGCTGCCAAGCCTGACAACCAAGTTCAACCCCTGGGACATACACACACATGTAATAAGAAAAATATTGTTTAACTCAACAACAACAAACTTTACACATACAGAAGCTATGATATGACTCAGTGGTAGAGTCAATCAATCCCTGGCGGTGATGAAAGATTTGCCATGCAGGCTAAACCTTCAGAATGGAATTGACAAAGGTGTTTCTGCAAATCTACCAAAAGATGGTTTAGGGATATAGCTCACTGGGAGCAAGGCAGGAGAACAGGACAAAGTGACCTCCAAAAAGCCATATAAACTTAGCATATGGAAAAAAATGGCTTGCTAATAGTGGCACAGGTCTTTAATCCCAGCACTTGGGAGTCAGAGGCATGTCACAGGATCTCTGAGTTCCAGGCTAGCCTGGTCTACAAAGTGAGATCCAGGATAGCCAGGGCTATTACACAGAGAAATCCTTTCTCGAAAAACAACAACAACAATAACAAACCAAGCAAACAAACAAACAAAAAGTGGGCAAAGAGGAAGGCAGTAACACTGCCACCCCCACCCCAATCTACTAAATCTGGCTCCTGGCTTGGGCGTAAAGTCACCGCAGAGTGGAGACTTAAGATGCTAATGTATAGTGGTGCATGCCATTAATCCCAGCATTCGTGAGGCAGAGGCAGGTGTATCTCTGTGACTTTAAGGCCAGCCTGATCCGTTTCAAGGACAGCCAGTGCTACACAGAAAAACCCTGTCTTGAGAAACACAAAACACAAAAACAAGATGCTAATATAAAGATTCTATTAATTTATTTTATGTGTACGAGTGCTCTACCTGAATATATGCCTTTAAGGCAGAAGAAGGTATCAGATCCCATATGGTTGTGAGCCACCATGTGGTTGCTAGGAATCAAATCTACCACTGAGCCATCTCCCCACTAATGTAACTTTCTATTCATGAATTTGTATGTAGCAGAGCAAGTATGAGAAAGCCTGCTTTACGCAAATAAGCAAAAAACCCCATACTACATAGCAAACAAAGTTGAAGTTCTTTATGCAGAGGGGCTGCCTCATCAGCAGTGGTGGGGCACAGCTCCACACAGCAGCCCACATGAGGTCCTTCAGTCCTTTAGGGACTTCCTAAAGTCAGATTTGACACTGAAAAGAATTTCAGGAGAAGTCAGTATAAAGCAAAACTCAGGTTTATTAAAATTTGAAAGAAAGGCCTACATGGTGGTGCACATCTTTAGCCTCAGCACTTGGGAGACAGAGGCAGGCAGATCTCTGTGAGTTCAAGGTCAGCCTAGTTTACATTGTGAGCCCTGTTTCAAAAATAAAAAAACAAACAAATAAACAAAAATTGAAAGAAAGGAGGACGGAGAGTTAAGAGCACAGATTGCTCTTCAGAGGAATCAGTTCGATTCTCAGCATCCACATGATGGGTTTCAACCATCTGTCACTCCAGTGCCAGAGAATCTGAAGTCCCCCTCTGACCGCCTCAAACATCAGGCACACAGACATATATTCAGGCAAACCACCCATATACATAAATTAAAATGAAATAGTTTTTTTACTTTTTTTGATTTTTTGTTATTTTTATTTTTAAAATAGATTTTTTTCATAATATTTATTGAGCTCTACATTTTTCTCTGTTCCCCTCCCTGCCTCTCCCCTCCCCCTTCAACCCTCCCCCAAGGTCCCCATGCTCCCAATTTACTCAGGAGATCATGTATTTTTATACTTTCTACTTCCCATGTAGATTAGATCTATGTAAGTCTCTCTTACTGTCCTCATTGTTGTCTAAGTTCTCTGGGATTGTGGTTTGTAGGCTGGTTTTGTTTGCTTTATGTTTATAAACCACATATGAGTGAGTACATGTGATAATTGTCTTTCTGTGTCTGGGTTACCTCACTCAAAATAGTGCTTTCTAATTCCATCCATTTTCCTGCAAAATTCAAGCTGTTGTTATTTTTTTTTCTGCTGTGTAGTACTCCATTGTTTAAATGTACCACATTTTCCTTATCCATTCTTTAGTCGAGGGGCATTTAGGTTGTTTCCAGGTTCTGGCTATGACAAACAAAGCTGCTATGAACATAGTTGAGCACATGTCCTTGTGACACGATTGAGCATCCTTTGGATATATACCCAAAAGTGGTATTACTGGGTCTTGAGGAAGGTTGTTTCCTAATTTTCTGAGAAATCACCACACTGACATCCAAAGGGGTTGTACCAGCTTGCATTCCCACCAGCAATGCAGAAGTGTTCCCTTTTCCCCACAACCTCTCCAGCATAAGTTGTCATCAGTGTTTTTGATCT
>PVIU01000765.1:0-35554 GCA_004026605.1 Ondatra zibethicus | reverse complement strand
AACTAAGGATGTTGAACATTTCCTTAAGTGTCTTTCAGTCATTTTAGATTCTTCTGTTGAGACTTCTCTGTCTGTACTCCATTTTTTTTTTGTTGGATTACATGATGTTTTTGGTGTTCAATTTCTTGAGTTCTTTGTATATTTTGGAGATCAGACCTCTGTCTGATGTGGGGTTAGTGAAGATCTTTTCCCATTCAGGAGGCTGTCATTTTGTCTTGTTGACCGTGTCCTTTGCTTTATAGAAGCTTTTCAGTTTCATGAGGTCCCATTTATTAATTGTTTCTCTCAGTGTCTGTGCTGCTGGGGTTCTATTTAGGAAGTGGTTCCCTGTGCCAATGCTTTCAAGTGTACTTCCCACTTTCTCTTCTATAAGGTTCAGTGTGGCTAGCTTTATGTTGAGGTCTTTGATCCATTTCTACTTGAGTTTTTTGCATGGTGATAGATATGGGTCTATTTTCATTTTTCTACATGTTGATATCCAGTTATGCTAGCACCATTTGTTGAATATGCTTTATTTTTTCTATTTGATATTTTTTGCTTCTTTATCAAATATCAGGTGTTCAAAGATGTGTGGATTGATATCTGGGTCTTCTATTCGGTTCCATTGGTCCTCCTGCTGTTCTTATGCCAGTACCAGGCTGTTTTCAGTACTGTAGCTCTGTAGTAGAGTTTGAAGTCAGGGATGTGATGCCTCCAGAAGTTCTTTTGTTGCCCAGTATTGTTTTGGCTATCCTTGGTTTTTTGCTTTTCCAAATGAAGTTGAGTACCGTTCTTTCAAGGTCTTTGAAGAATTTTGTTGGGATTTTGATGGGCATTGCGTTGAATCTGTAAATAGTTTTTTTTTTAATTGAAAGAAAAACACTCAGGGAAAGAAGAATGTACCCTCAAAAGTATAAGTGTGGTCTTCTCAAAGATTTTCATTTTTTCTGTTTCTGTGCATGTGCTTATGAATATATGTGTGCAGTTGCCCGTACATGTATGTATACATGTGGGTGGAGGCCAGAGACAACCTTGGTGTCATCCTTAGGAATGTCATCCACCTACTCTGAAACAGGGTTTCCTATTGGCCTGGAGCTCACCAATCAGACTACAGTGTTTACTGAGAGACATTTTAAGGACTGAAGGGATGCCAGCTAATAGTGCTTACTGTTCTTCCAGGGGACCTGGTTATGATCCCAGCATCCACCGTGTGGATGCCACTACTGTAACTCCAGTTCCAGGAGATCCGATTCCCTTTTCTGGCCTCTGAATGCTCCTGTGTACACATGGTGCGCATATATTCACGTAGATTCACACTCAAATACAAATACATTTTTGTTTTGTTTTGTTTTGTTTTTCGAGACAGAGTTTCTCTGTGGCTTTGGAGTCTGTCCTGGAACTAGCTCTTGTAGACCAGGCTGGCCTCAAACTCATAGAGATCCACCTGCCTCTGCCTCCCGAGTGCTGGGATTAAAGGCGTGCGCCACCACTGCCCGGCCCTTACTTTTTCTTTTATTTGTATGTACGATGTGTGCATGTGTATGCATGGATGCATTTGTGGAGTGAAGGTGGACACAGCATGCTATGGCACACGTATGGAAGTCAGTGACAACCTTGGGTGCCAGTAACCCCCTTCTATCTTATTTGAAACAGGCGGTCTCTGCTGTTTTCCCACCAGGCTAGTGAGTCAACCAGTTTCTAAGGGTCCTTCTGCCTCTATCTCCCATTTTCCCATAGCACACTCAGGCTACATACTCTGATTTCAACATTGTTGATGCTCTGTTTTTATTTGTTTGAGTATTTTGGTTTTTGAGACAGGGTCTCACTATGCAGCTCTGGTTGTCCTGGAACTCACTATGTAGACCAGTCTGAAATCAAACTCACAGAGATCTTCCTGCCTTTGCCCTTCAAGTGCTTGGATTAAAGGTGTGTGCCACCACAGCCAACAAGCAAATATTAATTATGCTGGGATTCTTGATTTTCAGCTGCCAAAAGGATTTAGCCAGACTCCTGGGCATAGCGGTTCTTTTCCTCTGTGCCCCTATAACTTCCCCGACCTTCTATTCCATCTCACTTTAAGCTACTGAACTCTCTTGTTGCTCTGGGCAAAGTACATCTTTTCCTTAAAAACTGTCCCTGTTTTTGTTGTTACGTATGTCTGCTCAATTCTATGTTCTAGTACGTAAGAGTCTGGAAGCAGGTGTCACCTGATCCCCAATATCAGCCAATAAGAGTAGAGCTTTTGACTAGCAACTAAAGGGCCCCCATCTTTAATCCTTAGCATGCACACACACCACCACCACCACCAAACCACAAGTTGATCTTGTTACTATATACCTACAATCCCAGCACTTAGGAGGCAGAGTCAGGAGGATCATCACAACTTCAAAGCCAGCCCTTGTAGTGATACTTCATTTATATTTTAATAAATAAAGCTTGCCTGAACTTCAGAGAGTAAAACAGCTTCACTGATCAGCCTTACAGACCAGGTAGTGATGGCACACACCTTTAATTCCAGTTTGCCATCGCGGTGCATGTCTTTAATCCCAGCACTAGAGAGGAATGTAAAACAGAAGGAGTCAACTTTCACTCACAGTCTCATTTGGAGATTCTCATTTGGAGGCAGGATTGCCATTTTGGACTGACATAAAGGTAAGAGCCTGTTTTGCTTTTCTGACCTACAGGTTGAACCCCAATTTCTGTCTCTGGGTTTTTATTGACTGTGATACAAGCCCTGTCTCAAAAATAAAATAAAGCAAAGGCTGGAGCTATAGGCCAGTGGCTAAGAGCAGCTGCTGTGCAAGCTTGAGGACCAGCATTTTGATTCCAATACCTACATAACAAGTCAGGCATCTGGTGTAAGCAGTAATCCCAGCTCCAACGTAGAAAGAGACAGGAGAATCAATGGGACTTGCTCTCAGGCTAAAGGAGAAAACAAGCTGCAAGTGGAGGGAGAGACACTGCCTCAAAGGAAAATTGATGGAGGATACTCAATACCCTCCGTGGCCTCTGCACACGCAGGCGCATGCACCCAACACATGCCACATGTGGGTACACCAGAGCACACACTCATAAATAAATCTTAAACAAAAGAAAAGGCTACCGAAAGAAATTTGTATAGGCATTGTTTTTCAGCTTTCAGTAGTACATTTTAAAGGGGAAAATTTGTTCCGGGAGCCTGAAGACTATCCAGTCTTCCATCCAGCATCATTTAGAGGCACTGGGAGGCAGGGGTGGAGATCTGAAGAATGAACAAAACAACACGACTCCTGCAGCTGGGGCTGCAGCGGAAGAAACAGTCATAAATGAAGTCATCACATGATTAACTGTAAATTACATCTAAGCGACATGAAGCCGGGGCGCCTGATGTTGTGAAAGCAAATAATAATAGGGGAATTGGCTTAGTCAGAGGGGAAGCAAGGGTTTCCCTAAGGAAGGGACAGATAGCTTAAGTCTGATGGAAGTACAGACTTAAAAGGAAGAGGAGTAGTTAAAAGTACTGCAATCACAAACAACAGCTTGGGCAGCCTTGCAATAGCATAAGCGGATGCTCCCTGCACTTGGGAGGGAGAGGCAGAAGGATCAGGAGTTCCAGGTGGTCATCCTCAGCTGGATGGTCAGCTTGAAGCTAGCTTGGGCTCCCAAAGACCCTGTCTCAAAACAAACAAAGGCACAACCAAAAACAACTTAGGGAAGAGATCTGTGGACTCATAGCAGGAAGGAAGCTGGGCAAAGGAGAAATCCAGAAAAGCCAAAGCAGGGGCTAGAGATGTAACTGTCACTCACATACACAAGTCCTGGGTTTGATCTCTTAATATTAGAAAAGCAACAAACAACAAAAAAGCAAAAAGCAAAAGAGCAGGCAAATAAGCACACACCCCTCAGGGGAGAAATTACAAAAGCCCTTACTTCTCTCAGTTGCCTTGTCAGCGGGGTGTGTGGCAGACACCTGCAACCCCAAGACCCAGGAGGTTGAGGCAGGAGGTCAGCCTGGACCATGTAGTGAGGTGCTGTATTGAGAAACAAACCATGGTATGTTTATCTGGGTCCTTTCTTTCTCGAATGCTGACACCAAAGTCCACAAGAGAGCCTTCTGGGCTTTAGCCAACACCAAGGAGAGCTAACTGGAGAGCTGCCAGGATGACAGCCGACTATTCTAGTGCGAACCATTTGCCATTGTTAAATATAAATGACAGGAGGTCACTGTTTGGTACAAAGCTCCTGTATAGACAGGCTAAAGTCAAAACAAGTTTGATGGCATATGCCTGTGATCCCAGCACTAGGAGAGGCAGGAACAGTAGAGTCAGGAGTTCAAGTTTAGCCTCAGTTACATAGTAGATTTGAGGCTATGTTGCATGAGACCCTGTTTCATAAAATTAAGAACCACCAGACCCCAACAAGGGTGACCAATTAAGGCCGAGTGGGCAGTGGTGGCACTTGCCTTTAATCTCAGCAGTCGGGAGGCCAAGGCAGGCGGATCTCTGTGAGTTGGAGGCCAGCCTGGTCTATGAAGTGAATTCCAGGACAGCCAGGACTGTTTCACAGTGAAACCCAGTGGAAAAAAAAAATCATCGATTAAAGGTTGACGTCTCTACACTGAAACTAAGGTGATTATTTGACCTTAAGTAAATCAGGATTACACAAACAACACCAAATTTCCTAAATTATCAACTGAGGAGATAATGACATTTTCTCTCATTTAATCCTTGCACAAACGAGGAAATCTGAGGTTAACTAATTAGTTACTTTTCTATTGTTCTCTCTCCTACTCTACTTTTTGTTCTTTGTTTCTGCTTTTCTCAGACCATCTGTGTCCATAAACCAACCTCTTCTAAGCCTGTTAGGGTGGTGAACACCCATAATCCAGCACCACCCCAGGGAGCGAAGGCTGGAGCATTAGGAATGCTAGGGTGGCCTCAAGGACACAAGGAGTTAGAGGTCAGTGCGGGCTCTGTAAGAAGCACCTCTTTCAAAACACCAAAAGCAGGCCAGAGGAGGTAGGCAGTTAAGAACAGGTACTCATTCTTGCAGAAGACCTGATTTGGCTCCCAGTACTCCCTTAGGGCAGGTCACACCATCTGTAATTCCTCCTCCACTGGGATCTGATGCCTCTGATCTTCACACGCTACTGCACACTTACATATACATCCCTTTACCCCTTCCCTACACATATACATGTAATTAAAATAAAAAAAGGAGATAAAAAAGGCACTTGTTGCCACATCTTATGACCTGAGTTCTAGGGCTAGAACCCATATGGTAGAAGGAGAGACTCAACTCCTGTAACTTGTCCTCTGACCTCTACACACCTACCATGACGCCTGTGAACTTGCATACACACACACACACACACACACACACACACACACACATATCTTTAATCCCAGCACTGGGGAGGCAAAGCAGTCAGATCCCTGCGAGTTCAAGGCCAACCTGGTCTACAAAGTGAGTTCCAGGACAGCCCAGGGCTACACAGAGAAATTGTCTCAAAAAAAAAAAAAAAAAAAAAAAAACCCAAAGGTAACAATAACAATGTAAAACAGTGTTGGAATTCTATGTGTGTGCTTCTTACGGCTTTGGTTTCCTTCTTTTCTCTATCTTTGTTACCACTGTCTGTCTTTCTCTTCTCTGCTTGTTGAGAATCAAATAAGTTCCTTTCAAAAGCTAGGCAAACATTCCATCACTGAGCTACGTATACCAGTCCTTATATCACTCTTTCTTTCTTTCTATCTTTCTCTCTCTCTCTCTTTCTTTCTTTCTTTCTTTCTTTCTTTCTTTCTTTCTTTCTTTCTTTCTTTCTTTTGTTTTTCGAGACAGGATTTCTCTGTGTTTAACAGTTCTGGTTGTCCTGGAACTCACTTTGTGCACCAGGATCAAAGACAAACTCACTGAGATTCACCTGCCTCTGCCTCCCAAGTGCTGGGATTACAGGCGTGCACCACCACTGCCCAGCTAACCCCCCAACTTTTTTTGGTGGTTTTTTTTTCTGTTTGTTTGTTTGTTTTTTCAAGACAGGGTTTCTCTGTAGCTTTTTCTCTGTACCTTGTCCTGGAACTCGCTCTGTAGACCAGGCTGGCTTCAAACTCAGAGGTCTCCCTTTCTCTGCCTCCTGAGTGCTGGGATTAAAGGTGTGCACCACCACCGCCCGGCCATTTTACATCTTCTAAAGGTGAACGGGAAACATATATTGCAGCCAGGTGTGGTGGCACATGCCTGTAATTCCAGCCCTTGGCAAGAGGCAAACAGGCTACCCTGGGCTACTGAGCAGAAACCTTGACCCAACAACAGCCAAATCAAAGGAAGAAAGAAGAGTGGGAGAAGGAGGAGAAAGGGGAAAGGGAAGAACATACTAGGCAAGCACTGTACCACTAAAAATTTAACCCCAACCCCCCAGAGAGGAAATGCTTTATTTGGCTAACACTTCCATATCACAATTCATCGTCAAAGAAAGTCAGGACAGGAATTCAGACAGGGCAGGAACCTGGAGGCAGGAGCTGATGCAGAGGCCATGAAGGCAGGAGCTGATGCAGAGGTCATGGGGGCAGGAGCTGATGCAGAGGTCATGGAGGCAGGAGCTGATGCAGAGGTCATGGAGGCAGGAGCTGATGCAGAGGTCATGGAGGCAGGAGCTGATGCAGAGGTCATGGAGGTAGGAGCTGATGCAGAGGCCATGGAGGCAGGAGCTGATGCAGAGGCCATGGAGGTTTGCTAGTTATCAACCTCCTCATGGCTTGCTCAGCCTGCTTTTTTTTTTTCATTGCTTTTATTGAGCTATATATTTTTCTCTGCTCCCCTTTCTTCCTCTCCCCTCCCCTTCTACCCTCTCCCATGGTCCCCATGCTCCCAATTTACTCAGGAGATCTTGTCTTTTTCTACTTCCCATGTAGATTAGATCCATGTATGCTTCTTTTAGGGTCCTCATTGTTGTATATGTTCTCTGGGATTGTGAATTGTAGGCTGTTTTCTTTCTTTCTTTTTTTTTTTTTTGCTTTATGTCTAAAAGCCACTTATGAGTGAGTACATATTAAATTGGTCTTTCTGCATCTGGGTTACCTCATTCAATATGTTTTCTAGATCCATTTGCCCGCAAATTTCAAGATGTTATTTTCTGCTGTAAAGAACTCCACTGTGTAAATGTACCACATTTTCCTTATCCATTCTTTAGTCGAGGGGCATTTAGGTTGTTTCCAGGGTCTGGCTGTGACAAACAATGCTGCTATGAACATATCTAAGCACATGTCCTTGTGGCACGATTGAGCATCCTTTGGATATATACCCAAAAGTGGTATTACTGGGTCTTGAGGAAGGTTGTTTCCTAATTTTCTGAGAAATCGCCACACTGACATACATCCAAAGGAGCTGTACCAGTTTGCATGCCCACCAGCAATGGAGGCATGTTCCTTTTCCCCACAACCTCTCCAGCATAAGTTGTCATCAGTGTTTTTGGTCTTGGCCATTCTTACAGGTGTAAGATGGAATCTCAGAGTTGTTTTGATTTGCATTTCTCTGATGACTAAGGATGTTGAATATTTCCTTAAGTGTCTTTCAGCCATTTTAGATTCCTCTGTTGAGAGTTCTCTGTTTAGGTCTGTACTCCATTTTTTTATTGGATTATGTGATCTTTTGGTATTCAATTTCTTGAGTTCTTTGTGTATTTTGGAGATAAGACCTCTGTCTGATGTGGGGTTAGTGAAGATAAGATCTTTTCCCATTCAGGAGGCTGTCGTTTTGTCTTGTTGACCATGTCCTTTGCTTTACAGAAGCTTTTCAGTTTCATGAGGTCCCATTTATTAATTGTTTCTCTCAGTGTCTGTGCTACTGGGGTTCGATTTAGGAAGTGGTCTACTGTGCCAATGCGTTCAAGTGTACTTCCACTTTTTCTTCTATGAAACAACCACAACCATTTATTTCAGAGTACAAATTTTCAGGCTTGCTGGACAAGTCCCCACTACAGTTAACACCTACACAGACAGCACTCTACTATGCATGTAGGAAAGAAAATGAAAACTTTCAAAACCTAACAGAAAATAGAGCAACTTGCTACAGCCCAGTTAATGAGACCTCAGGAAGGCCTTACATCATTGTATTATTTATACTTCCAATCACAATGAACAAAAATCAGAATGCAAGTTGTCCTGCAAGAGGCTTATTTTCACATTTATGTTTGAAATTGTTAATAAAATTCTCAAGCTATGATCCCTAGGTGTTTGATTGCTTAATTCCCTTATTAACAAAAGGAAAACTGGGAAAATATTCATTTAAATATTTAACTGATAGGTACTCAGTTGTCTCTATATAAAAAACACAAAAATAAAAGTTCGAACATGATAAAATCATTTGAAGATGAGAGCGGTGTGTTTTCAGCTACTTCCTTTCAGCTGGCTCAAGAGGATGAGGTTTAAGAATTAGGTAAGGCTCCACACTGACAAACCCCTCATGGTAACTGATCTAATCTTTTTGTGTGTGCCCCTCAAATATTTCTTTGAAGCCATTTACCCAGAAAATAATTAAGGCAGGCAGAATCACACATGATTACCAAGTTATTATCTATGCACAAGGACATGTGTATTTCCACGAGAACTAAACATGTGACCCAACCAGAGGGAAGCAGGAAAAAAAATATATTGAGGATACCGAATGTCCTAAGGAAGAGTCAGGGACTTGGACGGCTGTCTTTGTGGCACCTACCAGATGAGATAGCAGCATCTGAAAGTGAGAATATGCCACACACACAGCATTTTAAATCCTATATAGTACTGGGAAATTCATGGGAAGTGAAATGCCTACCAGGCAGCACTGACACTAAATGGTAATTTGGAGGATGTTTAACACAATGGAACAAGCAACAAGAACATCCACCTGTGTGTAAAGAAAGTGCCACAGAGGTGTACCAGAAATTCCCGAGATCAGTGTGGTTGGTTTTATGTTGAGGTCTTGGATCCATTTGGCTTGAGTTTTGTGCATGGTGATAGATATGGATCTATTTTCATTTTCCTACATGTTGATATCCAGTACCATTTGTTGAATATGCTTTCTTTTTTACATTTTATATTTTTGCGCCTTTGTCAAAAATCAGGTGTTTATAGTTGTGTAGATTGATATAAAAGTCTAACTTTTTTTAAAAAGAGCTTTTTACATAGTCTAGGCTAGTCCAGAACTTGGAATTCTCTTGCCCCAGCTTCCAGTGCCAGGACCACAGACAGGAGTCCATGTATTCTTCTCTTCCTTTCTTCCTTTCTGTGTCTTAAGAGACAAAAAGGAAAGAAAAGAAAAGAAAAAAGAAAGAAAGAAAACAAATTGGTTATGGTAAGTTAGGCCTGTTATGCCAGAAGTAGGGAGGGTGGGAAAGGTAGGAGTTCCACCAAGAGTTCAGGGCCAGCCTAGAGTATACAGTTAGTTCCAGGTCACACTGACCTATGCAGTGAGACCAGGTCTAAACAAACAAACAAAACCAACAACAACAAAAAAGACAAAGTAGACAATTAAAGTCCTTTATTTCTGCAATTCCAGAGGTGGGAATGCTGAGGCAGGAGGATTGTCTTGAATTAAAAGTAGGCCTGGGCAACATAGTAAGTTCCAAAGTAAGACCCTATGTCAAAATAGAACTCCTGTCCCTCAAAAAAAAAAAATGGTCTGGGGATGTAACTCAGTTGGTGGAGTGCTTACTTAGCATTTAAGAGGCCCTGGGCTCTATCCCCAGCAATATTTGAACTGGGTCTGACAGCCTATGCCAGAATCATGTGATCCTAGCACTCATGTGACCCCAGTACTCATGTGACCCCAACACTCAGTGACCCCAGCACTCATGTGATCCCAGCACTCCGGGGGCAGGAGAATTAGACTATGAATTTCATCCTTTAGGGACTGACCTGGGTAACTCTGTCTAAAGGAATCTTATTTAATCATGTGTGTATATGTATTGTGTGTACATCTCACACAACCCCATCTGACTTTGAACTCACTGTAGCTAACTGGCCTTGAACTCCTGGTCCTTTTACCTCTGCCTCCAGGTGGTACGATTACAGGCATGGGCCACTGCATCCACAGCTGGAAAATATTTTTGTATGTTCATCTCTAAATATTGTTACCTGTTATTTGGAAGAGAAAATAGAGAGAGAACACATCTAACTATATATGCAAGTGAATAACCTTGAGGCTGTAACACAAGCCACCACAGCACAGAGCTCACTTTGCAAACATCTTAAGTTGTGTCTCCACTTCCACTTCGTCCTTTGAAGGAGCTTTACGGGTGTAATGTTCCAATGACATGACTACAAGTCTGGAGATCTGGGACCCTTGGGACAGGATTAATACTCTTCTTGTTGCATGCCTGCTCAGACAAAGATCTGAGCAAGGCTTCTTAGTCTGTTCTTTGATTCAATAACCGGAAAGGATGATCTGTTTGCAATATTGTACATGAAAGTGCAGATTTAATGAAGATGTCATCTACATGCAATGTTCCTCTGATGTCTAATTTATCAATTATTTACTTTGTGTGTGTGTGTGTGTGTGTGTGTGTGTGTGTGTGTGTGTGTATGCTGTGGCACTTTGTGTGGCGGTCAGAGGACAGGTTTTTTTCTTTTCATTTTGTAGGTTCTATGAATCCAATTGATATGGTCAGGTTTGATGGCGAGTGCCTTTATCCTCTCAGTCATCTTACAATTTTTTCTTTTTAAAATTGATTTATTTGTTTTTATTTAATATACGTTGGCTTGCCTGTATGAGGGTGTTGGATCACTTGGAACTGGAGTTATAGACAATTGTGAGCTGCACTGTGGGTGCTGGGAATTGAACCCAGGTCTTCTCTTCTGAAAGAAGCAGCCAGTGTTCTTAACCACTGAGTCATCTCTCCAGCCCCATCATCTTACAATTTTTTAATTATGTGTGGGTATGGCCTACATTAATTATAACACTGGTTGGCCAATGATTCTAGTGTATTTCTAGCAAGCTCTTACATCTTAAATTAATTCGTTTTTATTATTTTATATTTTACCATGAGGCTCATGGCCTACTGGCAAGCTTTTAGCAGGCAGCTGGCATCTTTCTCCTCTGGCAGCTACATGGCATCTCCCTGACTTCACTACTCTATCTGCTTGGAACTCCAGCCTTGTCCTATTCTTCTTAACCGCAGTCAGAAACAGCTTTATTCATTAACCAATAAAAGCAGCACATAGACAGATGGACTTCCCACACCACAGGGCCAGCCTTGTCTCTATAGTAAGACTCTGTTTCAGGAAGGACATATATGGGAGCAGGGAAGGAGATATCTTAATTGAGGGAGCCATTTTGGGGTTGGCAAGAGGCTTGGCTCTGAAGGGGTTCCCAGGAGTCCACGGGGATGACCCCAGCTAGGACCCTGGGCAGTGGAGGAGAGGGTGCCTGAACTGGCCTTGTCCTGTAGTCAGACTGATGGCTATCTTGAATATAGAACCTTCGTCTGGCAATGGATGGAGATAGAGACAGAGACCCACATTGGATCACTGGACTGAGCTCCCAAGGTCCAATTGAAGAGCAGAAGGAGGGAGAATATGAGCAAGGAAGTCAGGACCACGAGAGGTTGGTCCTCCCACTGAGACAGTGTGCCTGAGCTAATGGGGGCTCACCAACTCCAGCTGGACTTGGACTGAACGAGCATGGGATCAAACTGGACCCTCTGAATGTGGTTGACAATTGGGGCAGACTGAGAAGCCAATGATAATGGCACTGGGATTTGTCTTTATTGCATGTACTGGCTTTTTGGGATCTTATTCTATTTGGATGCATACCTTCCTGAGCCTGGATGGAGGGGGGAGGGCCTTGGACTTCCCACAGGGCAGGGTACCCTGCCCTCTCTTAGGACTGGAGTGGGATGGGGAGGAGGGGGTGGGGGAAGCAGAGGGAGGGAAGTGGGAGGAGGGGAGGAAGTGGAAATTTTGATTGGTATTATTTATAAAGTAATAATAAAAGAAATAAAAAAGACTGTCTCAAAGAAGAAAAAGAAATCTAGTCATAAATTGGGCATGTGGATGCATTGATTCTAGTAGCACTTGGACAGCTGAGGCAGGAGGACTGCTTCGAGCTGAAGTTCAAGGCAAAATGTGGGTATGTGAATCCTTGTCTGTGTGTGTGCAAAATAAACTTCCAGGTTAACTTTCGTTCTTGTCTTCTTCCCCATCCCTACCACGATTTAAGGAGCTTTTACAGAAGCAGAATTTGATAATCCAATGTTTCCTTGTTCAGTTATCAGTTCTAGTTTTTTCAGATTTATTTATGTTTTATTTATAACTGTTTTGCCTGCATGTATATACATGTACCATATTCATATTTAGTGCACTAAATAGGCCAGAAGGCGTGGGACCCTCTGGAACTGGCGTTACGGATGGCTGTGAAGCACTGAACCTAGGTCCTCTGCAAGAGCAACAAGTGTTCTTCACTGCTGAGCCATCTCTTTGGCCCCCTATTATTTAAAACAGAACAGTCATCTTAAGCCATTTCATAGTAAAGAGTTATAGAATTAAAGCCAGGAGTGGTGGCATATACCTTTTAAAAAAATACAAATTTCAAGGAAAGAATTCCTTAAGGTTTTGGACTTTGCCAAAAAATTTTTTGTAGGGTCTCTAAAACAATTTATTTTTATATTTACTGGGTTGTGTGTATGTGTGATTTTTAGATCAAGTGACCTAGGACAAATACTGCTTATTAAACTTGACATTTGCTTGATACATAAGTTCCAAATTTTCTTTCTTTGTTTTGTTATTTTTGTTGTTGTTATTGTTGCTTTTTTTTTTTTTTTTGATTTTTTGAAAGAGGGTCTCTCTACACAGCCTTGGCTTTTCTAGACTCTCTGCGTAGACCAGACCAGGCTGGCATGAAATTCACAGAGATCCACTTGCCTCTGCCTCCTGAGTGTTGAGATTAAGTGTGTGTCACTATGCCAAGCAGTTTTATTCCCTTTTAAAATTTGTTTTATATTTTGTAATCTTTTTCAAAATATTTAAAATTCTTGCTGAATGTAGTGGTGCATGCCTTAAATCCCAACATTCAGGAGGCGGGGCAAGGAGATCTCTGTGAGTTAGGGGCCAGCATGGTCTATGTAGATATTTCTAGAACAGCTAGGGCTCCACAGAGAGACCCTGTCTACATAGTGAGTTCTAGGGAAGCCAGGGCTATGTAGAGAGACCCTGTCTCAAAAAATAAATATAAGTTTTAATGTTTATATATTTTTCTTAGGTGAAGCACACGTGTCTTTTTTGTGGTCCCTGATGGATTTTTTAAAATTTAACTTTATTTTATGTGCATTGGTGTGAGGATGTCAGATCCCCTGCAACCGGACCTTCAGACAGTTGTGAGCTGCCATGTGGGTGCTGGGAATTGAACCCGGGGTCCTCTAGAGGAGCAGTCAGTGCTCTTAACCACTGAGCCATCTCTCCAGCCCTTCCCCCCCCCCCCCCGATGGATTTTAAACAACTAGCACTATTGGCTGCTTCTGGGGAAAACTCTTCAGTTTTAGGGGCTTATACTTTATTACTCCAGCTGCATCAGCTTGAGAGCAGAGGCACTCAGGAGACTCAAGCACATGAGGTCATTCTGCGTTATCAATGTCTAACAACACGCTGGTGATTTTAACAGCCATGTCTTGAATAAGAGGAAACAGGCATCCACTCAACATTTTCTTTTGCCCTCAGAGTGGGACAGATGCCAACAAGGAAGTAGTTAAAAGTCTTTGTACATGGACAGCAGGCTGATGCATGGTAACTTGTGTCTGTCTATTAAGTTGGTCCTGGGGATTGTAGACTCCTGCAGAGTATTTATACCAGGGAATGATGCAAACTGCAGCTGCAGGATGCATACCCATTGTGTTGATATGTTTGCCACAGGGTATGTTGACAAAACTCCTGGAACTTGTAAGGAAGCTGACATCATAGTACTAAATGGTGGTCCGGGAGCAGCTGTGTGGTAGCACCCAGTGTATTTTGGAATGGATAAGGTCTGATACCCTGAACAATCCAATAAGAACTAGATCTTTTGTTTTCTTTTTGTATTTATATTTATCTTGTTTTGATTTTTGAGACCAGGCTGGTCTTGAACTCAGAGATCTGCCTGCCTCTGCCTCCAAAGTGCTGGGATTAAGGGTGTGTGCCACCATGCCTAGCTTGGTCTTAGTTGAGCAATTTGGTTAGGAGGATAGTATGCAGCATGGTTCTGAGTTAATTGAGTAGCTGTCGTGAAGCAACATAAAGGAAGTGCTGGCTGACTGGGGACTGATTACAGATTGGGCCAAGCCTGTACACTCATCATTCTGTATATCCTGGTTTCTATTGCTGTGAAGAGACACCATGACCACAGCAACTCTTATAAAGGAAAACATTTCATTGGAGTGGCTTACAGTTCAGAGGTTCAGTCTATTATCATGGTAGGACAGGGCAGTGTGCTGGCAGACATGGTGATGGAGAGGCAGCTGAGAGTTCTACATGTTGCACAGTCAACAAGAAGTGGTCTGTCTCACTGGACTGTGGCTTGAGTACATATGAGACCTCAAAGCCCACCTCCACAGTGACATACTTCCTCCAACAAGGCCATACCTACTCCAATAAAGCCACTCCTCCCATTAGTCCCACTCCCTTTAGGGGTCATTTTCTTTCAAACCATCACACCTAGTTAATGGGGAGAGCCTGGACCACTTCTCTGTGCTGAGCTAAAGCTACATATAGTGACTCCTGGTTTTTGTTTGGTTCTTTCTTTCTTTCCTTCTTTTTTCTTTTTTTTTCTTTCTTTCTTTCTTACATCGTGCTTTGTTGTTTAGTTTTGAGTGAGAGAGATCTCACTATATGAACCAGGATAGCCTGGAATTAACACTCTTCCTGCTTCAGCCTTCCTAGTACGTTATACAGGTTATACACCACCAAGCCCAGCCTTACTAGGCTAATTTTATTTTCCATTAAGTTCCATAGCTTGGGAAAACAGTGGCCCAATGCATGCACAGAGTCTACCATAGCACTTTAAGCATTTTGAGCACCAAAGTACAAACACTGTATTCACTGAGTCTTTGGTGACTCCAGCACCCATTGTTCTCTGAAGAAATGAGGGTGTGGATAACTACCTCAGGTAACAGAACCAGGAACTGGAGTGGAACAGTGACTAAGATGGAAAGCCACAGCCCTAAAAGGGACATCTGTACTGACCTCTATCTCCCAGGAGACATTGAAGAAGACAGGGCAGAAAGAATGTAAGAGCCAGAGGCTGGGGAGGAGTGTTGTGAAAGGCTGTCTTCAGGACATGAAGTGGCCATTGCACTCCTGAACTGATTGTAACTATAGTTACCTGCACAAGACTAAGTCAACAAGATCAGTAAACACGCTGTCAGGGAGCACTAATTGAACTCAGAGGGTTCCAGCAAAACAAAACAAGAAAGGAGGAGAGGACATGAAGGAAGGATGAGGACATGTGCCAGGGGAAAGTGGGAGGGGGAATTGGGGATGGATATAGAGCAAGATATATCGCTTACATTCATGAAACTCTCATACAATAAACAAGAGATAGTCTGTTTTAAAAAAGAAAAAAAAAGAAAGAAAATTAAATTGGGAGCAGAGAGCTAGGAATCTGTACCCTGGTGGAATTTACAGTCTAATGAGGGAGACAGTTTTTCACCTATTATTAAATGAAACCAAAAGTTAAATAAAAATTTTAGTTTTGATATTGCTCTAAGAGTGCTAGTTAGACAGGTTTAATTCGGTGTGAACAATCAGGGGATGCCACTCAAAATAGCTGACACTCAAGTAGTTGGCTAAGGCCAAGTACGATGTGAGGGACAGGGTCTGGGGAGATGACTCAGCAAGCATGCGTTCTGCAGAGATCCTAGTGGTGGAAGGAGAGAACCAACTCCTGTAAGCTGTTCTTTGACCTCTACATACGCATATGATGGCACAGGTACCCCGCCCCCACAAAATCAACATAAAATGGTTTTGTTTGTTTAATTTATAGAATTGAAAAGCAAAGCTGGGTGAGGTGGGATAGGCCTGCAGTCTTTTTTTTTTTTTTTTTTTTTTTTTTTTTTTTTTTTTTTTTTTTTTTTTTTTTTTTTTGGTTTTTTGAGACAGGGTTTCTCTGTAGCTTTTGAAGCCTGTCCTGGAACTAGCTTTTGTAGACCAGGCTGGCCTCGAACTCACAGAGATCCTTCTGCCTCTGCCTCCCGAGTGCTGGGATTAAAGGCGTGTACCACCACCGCCCGGCAGGCCTGCAGTCTTAACAGAGTGACTGAAGCAGGAGAGTTGTGTGCCAAGGCCAACCTGGGCTTACAAATACAACTTTGTTTCAGCTGGGCCTGGTGGTCTGACTGCATAACCCTGTATCAGAGCTGTTCTGGAAGTAAAGGCAGGAGGACTATGAATTCAAGATCTGCCTGGGCTACAAATTATGTTCAAGTCCAGCTTAAGTGAGCAACTTTGTGGAGACCCTGCTTCAAAATAAAAGATCATAAAAGGACTGGGATTCAGGTGTGGAGACACACAGCTTTGATCCTAGCAGAGGTAGGCAGAGGCAGGAGGATCTCTGTAAGTTCAAGGCCAACTTGGTCCACTTAGGGAGTTCCAGGATGTCCAGAGCTACATAGTGAGACCCTTGGCTGGAGGGGAAACACACACACACACACACATACATACACACACCCACACACACACCAAAACAAATAACCTTGTCTTAAAAACAAACTGAAAAACTTTGAACATACGTAAGTATAGGTAGTAGTTGAACACAAGTAGGAAAACCCTCACCACCACTCATCCGAATACAGTGGAGACCTCAACATTTAGGAAAGAAAGAAAAAAAAATCTATTCCCAGTGACCCTCACCTGGACCAGTGAGGCACTCCCTTTGAGCTGGTAACTTTTTATGTTCCTCCAGCAGTGGAGTTCCAAGCCTAGCCTTTGTATACCAATTTTGTATAACCTTTGGTAACCTACCCTCCAGGTTCTTTGCTGAATTCAGCCCCAATGGAAAAACTTGGGGTCAAGAGGGAAGTGGGATGAAGAAAAAGAAAAAAAAAAACATTAAAATCCAAGATGAGAATCTTGGCTGGGCTTCATTGTCGTAGCCAGCAAACAGGAAGTGGAAGCACACGAGGGGTGGTAGGCCTGTGGAGAGAGCAGTGGTGGCTCCAAGTGTACTACCTGGTCAGCCATCAGAACCCAAGCCGAAAGCCTCTCAAATCAGATGGAACACTCAGGCCACCAACTTTACCAAGTCATGCTAAAACAGAGTTGAAAGGGCTGCGCAGGGGATCACATTCAGGATGGGATATGGAGGGATCAAGGTGGCAGGCTATATGAACCCAAGAAAGTACCACTGTGTGTGTATGGCTGGTTCTTGACTGCATCGGTGTTTCTTGCTGGTGGCACAAGTACAAGAACCAGAGTGAGGCTTGACACTTGGAAGGCTGAAGCAGGAAGATGGAGCGTTCTTGACCAACTGAGACAGTAGGACTATCTGTTGAGATCAAGCTAAGTCATGCTCTGAGTTACTTCATATTGTGTAAAACTGTCTGTTTCAGACTGTGCCTTGCCCTGAGATACTCCATTTAAAGCAAATTTTGACCTTGTTTTGAATGCAAACTCAGAGACAGGATGCAGGATGGCTCTGCACTGTGGAAGACACTATAAACGCCAACACCTGCTTGGATTACTTACAAGGCACAGATTGATAAATAAATTATCTCTTAAAGTAGGAAGGGTGCCACCCACTGGGGACTACAGGACCACATGGGCATATTAAACTCTTATTAGGGAAGCTGACAATGAGATCTTGCTGGACATACTAGACTGAGGAAAATGTGTAACTCTCTCACTTGGATCCTATAAAGAGGACACCTAGCACTAAGTCAGGGATGCCCCACCAATTTGCCATCTGGAGAGGCTCAAAAATGTGAGCCCACTTCCACCTTGTCTGATGGTCAGAGAGTTTGAAGGTTGCTCAAAATTGTAGACAAGTATAGATACACAAGATGTGGTTACTTGGTTCTTTTGACATTAAGATGGCTCATACAAGTAGAGCCATTCCATCCTGACAGATGATCAGGATATGTATGCATACTTCTGCTCCTTCTTTTGTAATATGAGGTTACCTGGGGAATGGCTACCTCTTTGGGATACTTGGTCTAGGGTAGCTTCACTGCCTAAACAACAGAATGCTAATGACTTGATGTCTCAAAGTGTTAAAGCAACTAACTGTTCGAGTTGTCCTTTGTATTGTAAAGAAGTCTTTTGTTGCCTTCTCCCCCACTGTATTGTGGTATAAAAGTGTATGGAAAATTAAATGTAGGCGATTTCAGTATTCACTGGAACGCCCTCCCAGTACTATTCTATGTTTTCTGTCTTATTATTTTTAAACGTGTCTCCATATCTTTACTTATATTTCTGATTCCCCACGCCCCTACCCTAGCAAGAGGTGTTTGTGTCAAGGCTGGTCCCCAACAGTCATCCAACCACCTAATGTGTGTGTCAGGGAAACAACGGATAGAGAATTCCTGATTATCCTGGAACTCCAGCTTTGTTCAGTCTCGGCTACAACATGGCCTACTCAAATTGCTGTGCAGTGTGGTGCTACACTTCTGTCTGGATTTGCTGTCTGTTGTTGTGGGATATCCCTTTACATTGTGTGAAGATATGTCAGTGTGATTGGGTGAATAAAAAACTAAGTGGTCAATAGCTCAGCAGGATTTTCAGGGCAGAGAGAAAGCTGGGGACAAGAAGACGCTAAATGCAAAGAGGATGAAGACGTAGGAGGAGAGGTAAAAGCCACGAGCTACTTGGCAACATGTAGATGGGTAGAAGTAGATTAGTTTAAGTTATAAGAGCTGGTTAGAGACAAGCTTAAGCTATAGGCCAACCCTTTATAACTAATAATAAGTCTCTGTCATGATTTGGGAGCAAGATGGCAGGACAGAAAAATCCTCCTACAGTCTGTCCCTGTACCTGCCTTTTCATGTGGTCCTGGTCCTTTGCATCCTCCGGTTGCCCCTGACCCTACTTCTGCAGCTCAAGTCCATCCCCGGAGCTTGGTTCATACCATGACTCAACAACTGTGCTTCCAGGAAACCTCCAACAGGCTTAGCTAGTTGACTCGCTTACCCAGATAACTCTTCATCCTCTCCAGTTTCCTAGTTTCTGCCTATCCGATTTCTTTGAAACTCTAAACTCTCTACAGTCTGTTTAACCCTCTTTAACCCCATTCTATAACCTCCCCCCCCATTTACTGTGTGATCTGAGAGTTAATATTAGTAATTGAGAATGGAATAAAAGAACCTGCATTGGCCTCAATTAGCCACCAAGTACATCAATCAACATGACTTAGCAAATTGCTGCCAACGAAACTGCTCTACTTTGTGAATTGCTATTCGGTGAATTCTGGCACTGTAGAAAGAGACAAATGTGTTCATCTCTGTTGTAGTATGCTCATGACATTGTCCCAAACACCACAAGCCAAAAGAACTTAGAGCTAAGGTTTTTGTAAAGATGTCTCTGTAGGTGACCGCTTCCCTGGAATATTCAAGCCAGCCAGGCATGGTGGCACACACATCTAATTTCAGCACATAGGAGGTGGAGGCAGGAGGAACACAAATTCAAGACAATAGTTGACTACAGAGTGGATCTGAGTCCAGCCTGGGCTACATGAGACATGAAACCATTCCACCCTTCAGCAACCTCTACCCCACCCTACCCCTGGAGTGAAAACAAAATAAAATTGAATATATAAGTCAGTCTATTTGGCTACCAGGTCACCTTATGAACTAGGCAGTTGAACACTATGGGTTTTATTGCTGAATTTTGGACTTTTGATGAGGCCAGAATTATCACCGTGAAGGCTGGTCGTGGTGGTACACAGCTGTCATCTTAGCACTGGGGATGCCAGCCAGGAGCGTGGAGAGTTGGAAGCTAGCCTAGACTATATAGTGAGACCCTGCCTTAAAAGGAAACAGCTAGTTGTGGTGGTGCACACCTTTAATCCCAGCCCAGGATTAATCTTCTTCCCAGGAGGAAGAGGCAGATAGACCTCTGTGAATTCCAGACCAATCTGGTCTACACGGCTAGCTCCAGGCCAGCTGTGACTTCATAGTGAGATCCTGTCTCAAACAAACAAAACCAAACAGCTAAATTCATTGTTGTGACACATATACCTGTAGTCCCTATTACTCTGGAAACTGAGGTAAGAATTGGGGACCAGCCTGGGCTACATAGATAGACCAAATATCTTGAGAAAAGAAAAAAAAAGTAGAAGATAGAATGGCGAGTCTAATTGAGGGTGAGCAAGAGGAGCAGGAGGCGCCATTAAAGAGGATGCTGAAGGGTCAGGACAAGAGGGCTGATATAGCAGTCAGGACAAGCAGGCGCCACCTACTTCTAACCTGGACAGGCAGGATTGCTGGTGCCCCAGGCTGGAGCTGCTGACTTTACCTCAAAGAAACACAGGAAAGGAGAAGTTTGAGAAGAGGCAGGAGGGAGCCCAGCCCTGTCCTGGTATTGGTGAAAAAGACCAGTTCAAACTAGGACTCTCCAGGTCACTTAAAAATCTGCAGCTTCCCTAAAGCTGGTAACTTTTGTCTTTCCTTGTTTCCCTGTAGGGTTAATGCAGAGAGAGGAGGCAGTGGGGCTGGGGAGGCAGCTCAGTTCGTGGCGTGCCTGTTGGTTGGCACGTGGGAAACGAAACTCTAGGCTTGATCCCCAGCAACACGAAAAATTAGAGGCTAGCCTGCAATACATGAGACCATGCCTCAACATAAAAAAAAAAAAAGAGGGCCTGGAGAGCTGGCTCAGTGGTTAAGAGCACTGGCTGCTCTTTCAGAGGACCTGGGTTCAATTCCCAGCATCTACATGGCAGCTCACATCTGTCTGAAGCTCCAGTTCCAGGGCTTCTGACACCCTTACACAGACACAAATGTACATAAAATAAAAAAATTACTAAATAAAAGGGGGGGGACTACTGGCTGCTCTCCCAGGGGGTGGGACTTTGATTCCCAGCACACACAAGCTGGCTCACAAGCATCTGTAACGTCAGTTCCAGGGGATCTGATGCCTTCTTCTGGCCTGTGCAGATACCAGGCACACAAGTGGTCCACCAGGCTTACATACAGACAGGACACCCACGCGCATAAAATCAAGACAAATTAAATAGAACATTAGCAACTTGAAAAAAAGGAGGAGGAGGAGGAACAGGAGAACACTACAATTGGGAGTGTTGGGGGCAGTTGGGCTGTGAAGCCTTTGGCTGCAGCCTCCAGACTATGTGATGGGGGTGGGGTAGTAGAGCTGGGGAAGTTCTGACTCAGGCAAACGGGAGTAGCCCCATGGGGAACTTTGGTCTACCAGGTGGGGAACTTTTTCCTCTCAGCTGCTTTTGCAGTTAGAGGTCTAGGAACTGACTGCTATGTGAGGGAGCAAAGGGGGAAGTGAGTTTGCTTCGCCCCCCTCCCTAGGCTCCCGCAGGTCTGCCCTGCCACCTCTTCTATAACTGAACACTCATTGTCCTCTCTTGGCCTCCTCCCACCAGACCGTGAGTGTCCCAGGGACACTGGGTCTGATTCACCTCGTGTAGCCTCACCATGCGCCTGCCCCAATGGATGTGGGCCTTAACACTTGGGAGTTTCTCAAAGAATGACTTGTTGAATGGGTGAACAAGAAAATGCTTTCTCTGAATGGCCAGGAACTCCAAATGGGGTTTACAAAGGACAGGCCTGCCCACAGCTCTTTACATCCTTACCAAGATGGTCCTGTGCCCCTAGGATTCAAGTGGGCAGTGAGGCCCTAGAGGTTGACTTACATGTTTGTAGTCCATCTCTGATAAAAGAGCTCATCTTTTATCAGAGCTCCACAGGAGACTCTCAACAGGACAAGAACTATTATTTAAGGGAACAGCTATAGGGCAGGAGGCAGCTAACGGGCAGAGTGCTTGTCTAGAAATCATGATGTCCAGAAAGGCATGCAGGGTGGCACATGCTCATGGAGGCTGAAGGAACAAAAGTTCAAAGCCATCCTCAGTTACTGATAGATTTTTGAGGCTAGCCTGAGCTACATGAGGCTCTATCTCAGGCTAATGAGATGGATCATTAGGTAAAGGCGCCTGTACCAGCATTGATGTCCTAAATTCTATCCCCAGGTGTTAGAAGCAGATAAACAATCCCAGAAGTCCTTGGTACATCAATGTGTATTTGTGCATACACAATAAATACAGATAAAAAAATTACACACACACACAAAATAAATAAAACTGGAGGAGGGGTTCATTCAAGGTTACAGAGTTAGTACCAGGGTAGGGATCTTATGCAAATATGCCCAGTATTAATTTTCTTAAACCAGCTTGGTCTTTTGCCCAACACTTTTTCTTCCTGTATATAATCTGCGCAGCCTGTTGTTCTTGTGGGTTAGAGACTCTGGCTCACTCAGTAACAAGATACCATCACTTTCGAATTCTCCCAGAACCTCCCATTAGTGTCGCAGCCAGGGCACCTTGTTCAATGCCAGTCTCCCCTCCACTGACTGGATTCTGCCAGCAGAGAGAGAGTGCCATGTAGGTATGGAAGTGAGACCTCAAAGGCAGAGGCAGAACCAGGAAGGGAAAGCTGAGATAGCCTGCTACCTGATCCTGCAGTTGCCCCTTCCTCTTCACAACAATAAAGGGAAAGAGGAAGTGGGGAAAATAAGGTATAATTGAATTAGGGTGACTACCAGGATCCTGGCACTAAGAGAAAAAACCAAGAAAGGAGGGTTAAGAAATCTCAGCATGTCGGGTAGGGTGGCGCACGCCTTTAATCCCAGCATTCTAGAGGCAGAGGCAAGCAGTCTTTGTGGGTTCAAGGCCCCCCTGGTCTATATAGTGAGTTCCAGGACAGCCAGGGCCACATAGAAAGAGACCCTGTCGCTGGGCAGTGGTGGTGCACGCCTTTAATCCTAGCACTTGGGAGGCAGAGGCAGGCGGATCTCTGTGGGTTCGAGACCAGCCTGGTCTACAGAGCTAGTTCCAGGACAGGCTCCAAAGCCACAGAGAAACCCTGTCTCAAAAAACCAAAAAAAAAAAAGAAAGAAAGAAAGAAAGAGACCCTGTCTCAAAAAACCCCAGTACTTTTGAGGTAGAAGCAGGAGGATTAAGAGTTCAAGGTCATCCTTGGCTGCTTAGGAGAGTTCCAAGAGAGATGGCCACCTGAGATTCTGCCTTTGAAAGAAAGAAGGAAGGAAGGTAAACAAAAGAAAAAGGAAAGAAAAGAAAAGAGAGCGAAGGCCTGAGAAGATGACTCCATAGGCACTTGCTGTATAAGCATGAGGTCTTGAGTTCAAATCTCAAAAAGCTGGGCATGGACACACGTGCACATGCGCACACGCGCGCGTGCACACACACACATCGCAGTGAAGTTAGGGTATTGGGAAATTAGTAACAAATATTTGCTGGTACAGAGAAGCAAAGAAGTAAAGATCCCAGTACTGAATTGGTCAGGAGCCGGGGAAGCCTGAGGTTGGCAGTAAAGACTACTGAGACCTCTGGAGAGAAAAGACAGCTCCAAGTCAGCCAGCCTGGGCTTTGTCATTTAAGGCTGTCGCCTGATACTGAGTATCAGTGACCCAAGGAACAGATGAGTCAGTCCTAGGGCATCCACTCTTCCTGTGACAGGGCTTGCTAGCAATCTCTGCATAGTAGAGTCCTAGTTTGGCCCAGGATATGGAGGAGGCCTGGGCCCTGGAGGAGAAGCGCATTTACATGGAGACTGAGCGTGAAGAGCCATTTTAAACTCTTCTTCCCCACCCTGGAAGTTTCAGCTGGATCTGCCACCTTTTGCTTTCAGAGTTATTTAAAGTCAAGGTTGCCAAAGGAAAGATGCCAATGGACTACACGCCATGCTGTGAACACATCTTACTGCAGGAGGCGGGAGAGGAACTTGGAAGCCAAGACTATTTTTTCTTATTGGTGTGGTTGGACACGCTGGATCTCTTTGGTCAACCTGGGCCTGGCACCTTAGAGGAAGGTAAACATCACCTCCTTAGCCTGGTATCCATGGCTATAGGAAGGATGGCAACATTATGTTGTGCCACTAAGCTTGAGGCTGTGTTCGGAAACATGGAAAATGACTTAGAGCAGGCATTGGCTGCTGTAGAACTTGTGATGGGTCTGAAGTGGTGGTATATGCTGTAAACTCACTACTTGGGAGGCTGTTGTAGAAAAGGCTAGCCTGGCAAGACCCTGCCTCCAAAATCCAAGGAAGGAAAGGAAGAAGGGAAGGAGGGAGGGAGGGAGGAAAAAGGGAAGTCTCCACACCTGGTTCTAGGTGATGATTTTTTTTTTTTTTAATAAATACATAGGGTTGGTGAGAAGACAATGGAAGAAGGCAGAGTTTTAGTGCTGTACAAGCTGGTTTGGGGGCTGAATATCACCAAGAAAAAGACAAACTCACAGACAGACAGTCTGCCCGGCAGGCAGGACAGGACAGGTAGCATTCCAGGTAACACGTGGTCAGAGGGTGGTTTGAGGCAGAAGCCAACAGGAGGCCTGGTCCAAGGCAGGCAGTGGCCCTGTTAGACCTGCCTCTCTGTCAGCTACAGAGCTTCTGGAAGTCATATTAGCAGTTTTTGTTGAGTAGAATTAAATAGACCTGGTGGTAGGAGCAGGTGGAGACCATGCAGGAAGCACAGCCATCACCCGGGGGGCAGGGGGAGGGAACGTGTGAAAGAATGGTATGTCCTTAATGAGGCCCAGGTACAGCAGCTGGTGCTTACCCCAGCAGTGCAGAGTGACATCCATCTCCCTTGAGGGCTCCTTTATGATGTAATAATAGCTTGCCTTGAAGAGGCTCTCAGCAGTGCCTAGGATATCTGAGGAGTTCAGTGATAATGTGCACTATCCCAGTTCTGTTTCATGAACTCAAAACTACCGCAAGCACATTATCGGTACCTACAGACTGACACTGAGCAAGCATACTATGTCCTCTGACCTTGGGATGACATTTGGGGGACAGTGGTCCCTTTGTTTTGTTTTTTTCAAGACAGGATCTCATGTAGCCCAGGCTAGCAGCCAACTTGCTATGTAGCCAAGGATAATTTTGAACTTCTGATCCTCCTCCTACCTCCTATAAGTGAAAATTACTGATAAAAAGCTGCATTTGGCTGTGAACAATGATGGACCAATTGGAATTTCAGTACTGTGGAGAGATTGGAATTCTGTAGCTTCAGAGGTGAATTTCCTTATCTTGGGCTAGCGCTAGCCTTCTGGAGCAGCCATTCCTTGACCAACTCTGTATTGGAATTAACATCTTGTGACAATAAATAAAAACCTTTTAGAATTTATTGACATAGCAGAACACTAGCTTCCATCAGTCCAAAGCCAAGAATGTCATCAGCTATCATCCTAATCTATAGAATAGCTTCCTGCATCTCACTGTACTCTTCTCTCTGGTACCCACCCATGTATTTTACACTTGCCCTGATTTGTGACTCCTTTTTCCCTGTAAAACCATAAAGACTTAATGAAACTGCTTCCATTTTGGAACATGGGATTTGTTGTAACCTAAATCTGTGTTCCCGAGCCATGGTCGCTTAAAATGACTCCAGAGTAAACTATCCACTACAGCCTGCAGATTTATGTAATGAGAACAGCTAATACACCCAAAAGGCAATAGCAACTATCTCTGTTACCTTTAAGATGAGAGCTGTGGTTTCTACCTTGCGAGTCAACACTGTTAAGAGCTAAGATTATATCCCTTGGCATATAACACCATCTTTGCCCTTTATGCCTTTTGCTTTCTCTTTTTCCAGTGCTGCTAAAGAGTGAGCCTAGGTCTGAGAGTGACTTATAGTCCTGGCCCTTTTAAGATTTTTATTAGGTATGCGTGTGTGTGTGTGTGTGTGTGTGTGTGTGTGTGTGTGTAAATGGAATGCTTGTGGAGGTAAGAAGACAGCTCCCCAGAGTTGGTTCTCTCTTTCCACTGTTCACCAGATGGGTCCCAGGGATGGAACTCAGGTCATCAGATTGGTGACAGGATTGCCTTCTCCTTTGAACCATCTAAATGGCCCCTTTTCCTATGTTTTTATTTTGTGACAGACTGGTCTCTAACTAATGGTAAGCCTCCTGCATCAACCTCCTTAATGCTGGGATTGCGAACATGAGTCACCATCTGTGGCTATACTTTTGAGTTTTTGCGCTTTAAGCAGTGTTCTGTTGCCCTGGCAAATTTATATGTGAGAAGGGAGCTGATTGTGGGCCAGAGAGCAGGACTAAGGAAAACGTAGACTGGTTTGATGTAAATTTGCTTAAAGGATCACAAATCGTATGAGAGAAAGTGAGACAGAGAAATTTTGTCTTAAAAAAAAAATGGGCTGGTGAAATGGCTGAGCAGAAAAGGTTTAGTTGTGCAAAAGTAACAATTTGAGCGTGATCCCTGGAACCCACAGTGAAGGTGGGAGTCGAGAGCTGAGTCCACAACATTGCCTTTTGTCCTCCACACATTCACTGTGGTATGTACACACTATTTCCCACATCATCACACGAACTCCAAAACACTGTCTTCTGACAACATGTGAGCCATGATATGTGCAAGCATTGTAACTCAGATGGAAAGGTATTCTGGCAGGGGGAAGCCAAGGAACACCCTAAAGTCTCTGAAAGCCTAGCAGCTTACAGCTCTGCTCCAGGGAAAGGTTTCCCCAATGCACACACAACAAACCTCACTCAAGAGATTTATTGGGAAGGAAGAATCCAGGAGGGTGGCTGCCTCTAGGTGAGAAGCAGCAGCAAATTGAACAGGGTACAGAGCTTGTATAGGGTTTCTTGAGGACGGGAGGCTGCTTTTCAGGGTGGCTTGGGATTGGTACAGTTTTGTGGTCTGATTCTGGAGCAAGCTCAGGGATTGGTGGGATCTTAAGGCCTGGTCCTGAGGTCAAGTCATGATCAGGGTTTTTTTTTTTTTTTGGACCAGGTCTCAGGTCTAGTTAGGGCAGGGTGTTTCCTTGGTCGTTTTCACCCTACAGTATATACACACCATGTCACTCTCTCTGTCTCTGTCTCTCTTTCTCTCTCTCTCTCTCTCTCTCTCTCTCTCTCTCTCTCTCTCTCACACACACACACACACACACACACACACACACAAAATTTGGGGCATCAGCCTTGGCATCTTTGTGCCCAAGAAAGAAGATCCTTGGAGTCCCTTTGAGTACTTGTGTGAAGATCCAAGTCATGGGCTCACAGTTGAAGGGATCATCTTGATTCTCAGGAGCGAGACATCTGGTCCTTGCCCTTGGAGCCCCTCCTACTCTCCTCAGGAGTTCTTTCTCATTTTTCTTTAATAAATCCACAGTCACTTTGAACCACACCTTAAGTACATCTGTGAAGATGTTTCTGGAGAGATTTGATGGTGATGGAAAGACCTACTCTGAATATAGGTGACACTGACTCAATAAACTCGGGTCCTGGACTAAATTAAAGAGAGTAAAGGAAAGAGCGAACTGCGCAGCCGCACTCATGGCCCTCTGCTTCCGGACTGCTGTCGCCATGTGAAGAGTTGCTTCATACCCTCTCCACAGGTGCTCTGCTGCCCTCGTGGACGGCACCCCTCAAACAATGAGCTAGTTTTTTTTCTCTCATTCTCTCCTTAGAAGGAGGAAAGACGGAAGCAGCTGGTTCCTTCACACTTTGAAATCTCTATGTGCCACACGTGAGCAAAACGCAAGGATAAACTAGACGGAACCCCGAAGGGCCAGTGGCAGACGGAAGCAAGTGCTTCTAATCAGAAGCCTCTGATGAGTATTTCATTCAGCAGCAGCTGCGCCTTGGTCCCCAGGGAAAGGATAAAAGGTTCTTTGGCAAGGACCAATGTGGATGTGTTCTGACCCTGCACTGTGCTCCGCTTGGCTGGGCACATCCCTGGCAAGCATCAGGCTGCATGGACAGTTTCAGTTTTTACAGGAAGAAGCCCAGTCCTAGATCCATTTTGTCTGATTCTGCTTTCCTGGTCCCTCAGCAGGGGCAGGGGCAGGAGCAGTCTCCATGATCCACTCACACTGTATCACATCAGTCTGGCTCATGAGAAAATGTTTCATTTGTTGGGGTTGGAGAGATGGCTCAGTGGTTAAGAGCACTGGCAGATCTTCCTGAGAATTGGGGTTCAGTTCCCAGCACCCCTTTGGCAGTTCATAGCCACCGATAATTCCAGTTCCAGGGATCCAATTCTTCTGGCCTCTGTAGGCACCAAGCATGTACATGGTACATATACATGCAGGCAAAACACTTAAATACATTAAATAATATTTTTAAGAATTAAAAAAAGAAAATGTTTCGCTGGGCGGTGGTGGCACACGCCTTTAATCCCAGCACTTGGGAGGCAGAGGCAGGTGGATCTCTGTGAGTTCAAGGCCAGCCTGTTCTACAAGAGCTAGTTGCAGGACAGGCTCCAAAGCCACAGAGAAACCCTGTCTCGAAAAAATTAAAAAAAAAGAAACAAACAAAAAAAAAGAAAGAAGAAAATGTTTCACTTTTGAACAAAATGTTTACCTTTATCCATCAAGTACATTTGAGTACATTTGTTTTTGTTTTTTGGGTTTTTTTGTTGTTGTTCGTTTGTTTGTTTGTTTTGAAACTTTTTTCTTTGTGTAGCTTTGGCTGTCCTGGAACTCACTCTGTAGACCAGGTTGGCCTTGAACTCACATAGATCCATCTGCTTCTGCCTCACTGAGTGCTGGGATTAAAGGCGTGCTACCACCACCCGGCATTTGAGTACATTTGTGTATATTTTTGAGATAGTTTTTAAAAAAACTTTTATTCAGATAGAGAGAAAGAGAGGGAGATAGTGTGTGTTATCTGAGAGGAGGAAACCCCAACTAAGAAAGTTCCTCCATTCAGAACTGGCTGTGGGCGGGTCTGTAGAGCATTTTCTTACTTAGTGATTGATGTGGGAGGGCCCAGCCCCTAGTTGGTGTTGCCACCCTTGGACTGGTGGTTGTTGGTGCTGTTAAAGATACAGGTTAATCAGGCCATGAGGAACAAGCCAGTAAGCAGTACTCCTTCATGACCCCCTGCATCAGTTCCTGCCTCCAGGTTCCTGCCCTGTTAGACTTCCTGCCCTGACTTCCTTTAATGGCAAACAGTGATATGGAACTAAGACAGTGTCTTTTAAAAACCATTTATTTATTTATTTATTGGTAGGCATGCACACACCTATGAAATTTATTATGTACCCCAGGATCACATCAACTCTAGGTCCTCCTGCCTCTGTCTCTCAAGTGCTGGGATTGCAGGTGTTTGACACCATACTCACTTGGCTTTGGTCTAGCAACATCTCCAGCAACTTGGTGCTTTTTGTGTTGGTGCCACTAAGTGAGTCCAAGCTGCCGTAATGAAGTACTACATGCCTGGGGACATAAAATGAGTGAAATTCATTCTTTTGAAGATCTAGAGGCTGTCTGTCTGAAGTGGCTGTGGGACATACTCTGCTCCCTTTAACACTTCTAGCAAAGCTTCTTGCATGCTCCTGCCTCGTTCTGGTAACCACTAATAATCCTTGGTGTTCTTCTGTTTGCATCTCTGTCATTCCAGTCCCTGAGTTTGCCTCATATCTCCCTCTGTGTCTCTCTGTTATGGGTTGCAAGGGTTGAGTTGTGCCTACAAATTTATATGCCAAAGTCTTCACCTCTGGGACTGCAGAATATGACATTATTTCAGAAGGTTTTTACAGTGTAATTTCAGAAAGAGGTAATTGCAGTGACTCCTAATCCTAAATGAGATAGTGGGCTTATAAAGACAGAAGTGGTGCAATTGAATGCACACGTAGAAACGCACACACGGAAATATATAAACACATACACACACATGTAGACACAAACACACAATGCATACAGATGCACACACATACAAAGACACATTCATGCACACAAAAATACATGCACACAAACAAGCATATATTCACACAGACAAAAACACGTATACACAAACATACACATATATGCATATACACATATACAAACAAACATTAACATACACATATAAACACACATTGAAACACACACAAATACACATGCACAAGCATATACATACAAACACATACATATACACTACAAACACATACACACACATACTAAATTTAAAAAAATGTATTAAAATCTTAAAAGAAAAGACATGAAGCCAGCAGAAGCTGGGGTTGATATGTGGAACAGCTTTGTTCTCACAGCCATTGGAAGCAACCAACTGTCAACACTATCGTTTTGGCCTTAGCCTCCAAAAACTGTAAGGAAATTCATTTATCTCACTTAAGCCATTCCATCTGTGAATAGTCATTCCTTTGTGGCAGTGGAGAACTGGACCCAGAAATTGCCAGTAGATGCTGGAATCCCAGGACAGGTATTGGAGGCTTAGTCTCTTCTGAATTCTGCATCCAGAACAGCTTCACGGCTGCTGGTTGAGAAGATCCAGCCTCACAGAATGCTCCAGGCAGTACTACACCAAAATCCTAAATTTTCTTTGGGTGCCCCCAATCAGCAGGAAATAGCTTAGAAAACTACATCTACATTCCCCAAAAAAATGTATTATGGATGTTTATCTTTATTTAGACTGTTGGTTACAAGTTGTGGTCAGGAAAAAAACTAAACAAAGGAGATTAGATTCAAAGTTTTTGTTTTGAAAAGAAAAAAGGGGAAATGCTATGGGATAATGTTCTTGTACACTGTAAAGATTTGCCACTCATATTAGTTTAATAAAATACTGATTGGCCAGTAGCCAGGCAGAAAGTATAGGTGGGACAACCAGACTAAGAGAATTCTGGGATGAGGAAAGGCAGAGATACAATCACCAGCCAGACACAGAGGAAGCAAAATGAGAATGCCTCACTCAGAAGAGGTACCAAGCCATGTGACTAAGCATAGACAAGAATTATGGGTTAATTTAAGAACTATATGCTAGCCAGGTGGTGGTGGCGCATGCCTTTAATCCCAGCACTCGGGAGGCAGAGGCAGGTGGATCTCTGTGAGTTCGAGACCAGCCTGGTCTACAGAGCTAGTTCCAGGACAGGCTCCAAAGCCACAGAGAAACCCTGTCTTGAAAAACAAACAAACAAACAAACAAACAAACAAACAAAAAACAAAAAAAGAACTATTTGATAATAAGCTTGAGCTAATAGGCCAAACAGTTTATAATTAATATGAGCCTCTGTGTGTTTCCATGGGACTGAATGGCTGCAGAACCCGGTAGGACAGAAACTTCTGACTACAAGCCCCAAGGGTGGACTGGTAGAGCACTTGCCTTGCATGTGTGGCATGTGTAAGGAACTGTGTTCAGTCCCTAGCCTGGAGTTGGGGGTGGTGGGATAGAGCATAATGATGCTATTCTGCAAAGAACTGCTAATCTTAGCTATCTTTCCATTTAATTGAAATATTTTTTTTCCAGACAGGATCCCTCTACATATCGCTGGCTGTGCTGGAACTCACTGTGCAGACCAGGATGGCCTCATAGAAATGTACTTACCTGTCTCCCAAGTGTTGACATTAAAAGTATCATCACCACTCTGGGCAATTTTTTATTTTTGAAATAAAGTCTCATGTATTACGGCTGTCTTTGAGCTCACTATGAAGCAAAGGATGACTCTGAGTTTCTGGTTTTTCTATCTTCACTTTGCAAGTGCTAGGATTAAAGGCCTATTCCTTCACTCCTCAGTGTTTCTGCTGCTGGAAATTGAAAGCAGGGCTTCATGCACACTAAGCAAGTACTCTAACAATTGAGCCACATCTCCAGCTCCCTTGAACGAGGCCTTTAGCAATCCTTCCTTAGTCTCTTGAGTAAGTTACAAACCTGTCCTGTCAAGCTCAAGTTCAGCTTTCTTTGTCTTCTGATTTGCAACAAAAGTTCACGTAGCCAAGGCTGGTCTCAAACTCGATATGTAGCCTCCAAATGCTAAAACTACAGGTATGCACCACAATCCCTGCCTGCAACTTCTTTTTACTTTTCTTCTTCCCTCTTTTTTTTCTTTTTTTGGCATATTAAAAAAAATGATTTATTTTGCCATGCAGTGGTGGTGCATGCCTTTAATCCCAGTACTTGGGAGGCAGAGGCAGGTAGATCTCTGTGAGTTCAAGGCCAGCCTGGTCTACAGAGTGAGTTTCAGGACAGCCAGAGCTGTAACACAGGGAAACCCTGTCTTGAAAAAAAAATTTTTTTTAAAAATTTTATGTACATTGGTGTTTTGTCTGCATGTATGTATGTGTGAGGGTGTTGGGTCCCCTGGAACTGGAGTTACAGACAGTTTTGAGCCATCATATGAATGCTGGGAATTGAACTCTGTCCTCTGGAACTGTTGAAGCATCTCTTCAGCACCCCCCTTTGGCATTTTTGAAACAGGGATTTATGAAGTCAAGGCCAGTTTACTGTATAGCTGAGGATGATTTTGAGTCTCTGATCCTCCTTCGCCTACCTCCTGGGGGCTAATATTACAGGCCAGTACCATCAAGTCTAGTTTTATTTGGCTCTTGAGAAGAGAGCCACATGGATGCTAAGCAAGTACTCTAATACCTGAGTGACATCCCCAAAATACATGAACTATTTTCTAATGAATAGTTTTGTCACATAAAGGTACAACCAGATATTAGGAAGGCTGCATTTTCCACCTATTTGTTATTATACAAGATTTAAATTAGCCTTCTCCTTACTCCTACCCTCAAATCACCTCTTTACTCTGATAGAAGTATAACTCAACTCCAGAAAACTATAATTCCATCCTGTTTTTAAAGCTCCATATCTTTCTAATACCTGACTGTGCTGTTTAATTTTAGGTGTCTACTTGACTGGGTTGAGAATATGTAGGAGAGCCAAACATGGTGGTACATGCCTGTAATCCTAGTATGGGGAAGTGAGATGCAGGAACATCAAGAGTTCGGGTTGGTTTGGGATACATGAACCCCTGTTTCAACTCTGTTTCTCCTCCTTACCCTGTCCCCCAACAATACCCAGAGATCTGGCAAAGCATCATTTCTGGGGATGTCTATGAAGATGTTTCCATGAAAAATTGGTTGGGAACTTGGTGTTCTGATGAGGAAAGATCCCCCAATAGGGGCAGGCACCTCAAGTCAGCTGTGCTAAACCCAAGCATTAAAGAATAGGGGAGGTGGGCAGTGGTGAAACACAACTTTAATCCCACCACTCAGGAGACAGAGGTAGGTGGATCTCTGTGAGTTTGAAGCCAGCCTGGTCTTCAGAGTGAGTTCTAGGACTGGTTCCAAAGCTACTAGGAAACCTTGTCTTCAAAAACAAAAAAAAAAAAAAACAAAGAGGGTAAGGGGAAAAGAAGCTTTATATTTTTCCTAAAGCTAGGACACCATTCTCTTATCCACAAATGTAGAAACGTAGTGTTTCACAGCCTTTAGACTCTAGAATCCCTTTTGTTCTGATTTTTACCCTAACGATGGTTTTAGTCCAGATTACTAAATACCAACCAGCATCCATGTTTTTGTTTATTTTACTTTTTATGATAGGGTCTTGATATTCTAGGCTAGCTTTGAACTTCCTATTTAGTTGAGAATAACCTTGACCTCCTGTTTCTCTTCGAATCCCTGATCTTCCTGCATACATCTCCAGAATGCTGGGATTACTACATGCCTGGGGCTTCTCTAGGACTTCAACTTCCAAATGACCATTACTAGGTTTCTCAGCTTCTGTAATGATATAAGCCAAGTCTCCTGTGTTAGTTCCTGCCATTGCGACAAGATATCATAAGATAATCAGCCTAGCGGTTGGAGGGATGATTCAGTGGTTAAAGGCACTCGTTGCTCTTGCAGAGGACTTGACTTTTGTTCCCTTTAAAGAAGAGCGACTCTCCATTTCTCAGAAGCCACCAACAGTCTATAGATCCTCAGCTGGGGGTTAGGTCGGGCTTGTGAATCCCTTACCCCTCTATGCTAGCATGCAGACTGGCTCCATCTTGAGCAGGTCTTGTGCAGGCAACCTCAGCTGCCATGAGTTCATGAGTGCAGTGGTCCTCTCCTGTCCACAGTTTCACTCACGTCCTCTCTGTCCTCTAGTTTGTCCAACCTTTCACTCTCTTCTTCTCTTCCTCTCCTTCCATTTACCTGAACCTCAGGATGTGTGTGTGTGTGTGTGTGTGGTGCTACAGATGTCCATTTGTGACTGAGCACTCCTCTAACATTCTCTACATTTTGACATAATTGTTAGTTTCTGAGTTAAACCATCATCTACTTCACACTGAAATGTTTCTGATGAGACCTGGGAGCTGAACTATCCATGGGTGGAAGAATACCAATTTTAGAGGGTGTTTTGATACTATGTCCTTATCAGAATAAGAGTTGGTTCATCCCTGGGGCCTGTGAGCTCCCCAGCCTTGGGTTCTTGGCCAGATTTACAGTATCAGACATGTGTTTCCTTCTGTGAAGTAGGCTTTAAAGCTAAACAGAAACCAGTTGGCTATCCCCATAACATTCATGCCACTATGGCACCTATGGTTTTTATTATACTTCACAGAGTTTACGGCTGGGTAAGATTGTTGATGGCATCTCCTCCCTAGCAGAACTCTTCAGCGCAAGCAAGGAGGAAGCTTTGTGGTCAGTGCCAACTCGATTTCTCCATGACCTATGACCAGTGTGTATGGTATCTTCAGCAATAGGGTCTTATCAACAGTTTCTGGCTAGTAACCAAGAGCCATGGTGAAATAGTTTTTATTTTGGGGGCAGGGTCTCCAGGAAATACAGGTATAGACCAGCTTCTTCTGTATTTACTTCAGAAAGATTAGTGACAAATAATTAAAAACCCAAGAAGGAAAGGTCACAGGCTTCAGTCTTGTAGTTGTGTTTATTGGTGTTATGTAAATTGGGATCATTAGGGTATGCTGGTCAACCTTCTGGGTCCATTGACTTTGAGCAAATAAACCTATTTTAACCAACCAAAGGTAAAATGTGCTGACTGAATCTTCTTCATCAGGAAAATGTATCACAGTTCTGTCTCTGTGGTATGAAAGGGTGAGCAAAGCAATGTGTGACCCTACAGCTTTGGACACGGAGGCCGCTCCCTGTTGCTGTGAATAGCAGATGTCAAGACATGGTTTCATTTGAAAAATTCAGGTCTCTTTTTTTGCTTGTTGCTTGAGTCAGAGTTTTTAACCCAGGCTGCCCTCAGACTCAGTATGTATCCAAGGTTGGTCTTCTTTTTTTTCAAAGTCTCAGTTATATTTATTTAATGGTTAGTACAATAATCATCACAGGAGTCTTTCTCTTCATCAGATGTTTGAGCCCCTTGCAAAAACTTTGGTTTCTAAGCTGGAACATGGATCTTTACTCCATCAGTAATATGGTTTTCCTGTTGTAGTACATTCTGAAGTTCTTTCTTTGAAGAAAACTGAACCCAACCCATGCCTCTATGAAAGCCAGTCTCTCTGTCAAAAGGTACATAGCACCTTTTTTTTTCCATACATTGTTTTGTTTTATTTTTTCCATTCAAGAACATAATTAAAGAAATAAATTTTTTTTCCTTTCTTCCCCTTCTCCCGGTCCCCTCCCACTACCCCCCCACCCCTCCTCCCTCCCCCTTCTTCCTTGAAAGAGGGCATGGTGCCCTGCCCTGTTGGAAGTCCAAGGCCCACCCC